>CAIGRN010107912.1:0-10266 GCA_903798345.1 Fraxinus anomala | reverse complement strand
GCCCACTTTGGGACGAAATTTCGACCACCACCGTCGGAGGTAGGGGCGGTTCTTGGGTGGGTTGCGTAGAGGGAATCGAGGGCTTCGAGATGGTGTGTTGGTTCGGTGGTTTTGGTGATCGGAATGTGGTGGAGTGGGGCGCAAAAAGTGATGGTCGGGGCTTGGGGTTGAGGAGATTTTAAGTTGAATTTTGCACTTGAGGTCCTTCAGCTTCTTTGTCCACGTGTTTTGGTGCTTTAGGTTTAAATTAAGACATAATAGTAATAAAACTAAGTTCAGTGACCATTTTTGAAATCGCATGAAACTTCAGTGACCATTTCTATAAGTTTTAAACTTTAGTGACTGTTTTGTTATTTTCGCGTAACTTCAGTGATCGTTTGTGAAATTAACTCATTTTAATAGTGATTTTTAGGATAATTTATGGTTGAAAAATATGAAAACTTTTTAAATTCAAGTACTTTTTAATATTTCTTGGTGGATAATTATGGCCGTCCAAATACTCCTCTCCTTACAATACAAAATATGATAATTACATTCTTAGCTCTGTTTAATAGAAATTAAAATTAGATTTTTAGTAAATTTTAATAAAAATTGATGAAATATATGGTTAAAAAATTATGAGTTCCAAAAAATGTGTGGTTAAAATTAATTTTCAACTTTGATTTGATATTTTAATTGAATTTTAATTCAAATCAAACAGGAGCTTAATTGGTCTAGTTCACCTCGTAGTATTAAGTAGATCGAATGGCTTGAACAATTTAAAATACTTATTTTTATCTATTTATAAATTCTTAAGTTTAAATATTTTGTGATAGTAATTAGTTGGTCTAGTCCAACTCGTATTATTAAATAGATCGATTGGCTTGAACAATTTAAAATATTTATTTATAAATTAAATCGTTTATAAATTCTTTCTAGAAGTTTAAATATTTTGTGATAGTAAATTAATGTGGAAAGGATCAAATACTTGAGTTCCCCAAGAATATTTATTTTCTTGCTTTGACTTTTTCTTTTTCTTACATTATTATTCCAAATTGGCTTCTTAATACAGCCACATATGTAGGTTTCACTGATGTTTACATTATCGTTTTGATAAATAAAGTAGATAGAGAAGTTAACAAGGAATTTGTCCAAAATGAATAGACATAAAACAATATGAGAATACATGATAATATCGATAATTAACGAGAAATATTCTTTTTAAAATAAGAATTTTTTTACGAATATCCCAATTATAGAATTTTTTATCCTTTTACGAGCTCGATATATTCAAATGAAATGATTAAAACAAAGTAGATGTGTGTGTGTGTGTATATTCACACACATATACACAAGTAACAACCTAAGAAGAATGAAGATGGAAGCACAAAAACGTTCTCCTCAAATACTTTCTTTTAGACATTTCTACCTTTCATTCCCTCTGCTTCTTCTTCTTCTTCTTCAATTCTTTGCATATGTTTCATCAGTAGAACCACACGAAATTCCATTTCTTGATACACTTGGAGAAGCAATCCTAATAGACCACAACCCTGAATCTGATACAGTATCTTCTCCTACAGTTTCAAATGATTTCAAGACATATTTTTACACTCAAACGCTAGACCATTTCAACTATGGACCCCATAGTTATGCCACTTTCAAACAAAGATATCTCATCAACTACAAATACTGGGGTGGTGCAAGAGCAAATTCTCCGATCTTTGTCTATTTTGGTGCAGAAGCGCCACTGGATAGAGCTCCACATGGGTTTCTCCCAGAAAATGCCCCCCGTTTTAAGGCTCTTCTCGTTTATATAGAGGTAATTGTCGAATCGCTGAATCTAAAATCTTACTATGTTATAACTGTAAATACTAATAATATAACAGAGAAAGGATGAAGTCTATATCTTATCGATGTAATTAATCATATTTATTTCGGTAACTATGCTAGCTAGCTCTTTCGACACTTGATCTTACTTGGGTTATATCTTTTGACAAAAATCGAAGCAGGTTAATGATAGTCTCTACATATCTACTTTGATAAAACATCTAATTTGAAAATTTAAGGTCTTAAACGAAGTGATTTAACACTGACATACAAATTCTTTCCTCCTTGGAGCCTTTGATCTCAATTGATTTGTCATTGGGCTCGTAGTCTAAGATGAATGATGCGGACATGTTCCGAATCATTGCACAAAAAACTAAGCCACTGTTTGGCAGTTATTTTGGAAGTTGAATAGTAAATCTTGAAGAACGTGGGTTGACAATGAGAAAAGAAAAAGTTTTAGAGGCTAAAAGTCATAAACTATTCATTGACCAAGACTTTATACGAAAAACACCTTAGATAAGACTTTTTAGGGCTATTATTTTTTTCACCAAATAATTTTACATCGACCAGTCATTATAGTTACTTTCGACTTTAGTTAATTACAATCACACAAACTTAGTCTTGTGTCATAACGTATCGATTATAGTAACATTTCACCCAAAAAACAACCTTCCATTTGGATACACAATTTATAAATCGTTTATAAATTTAATCGAAAACAAACATTAATTTCAATCACAAATTTTGTGGAACCCGTTATTGTTCCTCTTTATATATAACCCTTTTATCTAATAATGATTATATAAAACTATTTTCTTGTTTATCTTTAACTAGCATCGTTATTATGGAAAATCAAGCCCCTTAGGATCAATGGAAGAAGCCTTGAAAAATGATACAATTCGTGGATATCTTACCTCAGCTCAAGCTATGGCTGATTATGCAGAGATATTGATTTACATAAAGGAAAAATTATCTGCCCACAATTCTCCCATTATTGTCATTGGAGGATCATATGGAGGAAGTAAGAATTCATCATTCATTTCCATGTACGTTGTTATTTATTCGAGTAGGTGCATGTTCGTCGTTCTTGATTTTTCATTACAGATGCATACTTATCAACGACAAAACGTACAAATTTTCATTAAATCTTTACATGAACTTTACATATCTAACTTTATAATAAAGCTAAATATTGTATCCCAACTTGCGACAGTGCCTGAGACATTTTCACAAGGGACACTTGACAATATTATAACTAAATTATGACGTGCTTTCTATCTCTAAGAAGTGACTTTATAACTATGATGACATGCTGAGGACCAAATTGTTATTTAGGTTATACGTTAAGGGCTAATTCTGTAAAAATAAATTTGGGGTATGTAACAAATATATTTGACATTTTTGCAGTGCTTGCTTCATGGTTTAGGCTCAAGTACCCACACATTGCTCTTGGTGCTTTGGCCTCATCTGCACCTATTCTTTATTTCGATGACATAACTCCACAAAATGGATATTTCTCAATTGTAACCAAGGATTTTAAGGTAAGTAACAAATCCAAAATAAGGAGGAGGAATTCACACATTTCATGAAGTTCCTATCTATTTATATTTCCATAAAAAATTAAATACGTAAAATTCTTATATTAAGTGAAGACGATACTTGAACTCATACCCCGAATATTTGCAGGAACTGAGCCAGACTTGTTATGAAACTATTCGAGAATCATGGTCTGGAATTGACAAAGTAGCTTCCAAGCCCAATGGCCTCTCTATTCTCAGTCAAAAATTCAAACTTTGCTCGTAAATTCTCTCTTTTATCCTTAATTTTTTTCAATTGTTAAGAGCATATTTACTTGTGCTTAAATTTTTTATTGCAATGAAAAAGTAAATTTTTAAAATAAATAGTCAAAGAAAAAAAGAATAATAATTTACTGACACTAAAATAAGAATACATTTAGTAAATTATTTTTCTATTTGTGATTGATAGGCAATTAAAAAGTTCAAATGAACTAAAGTTTTATTTGGAGAGAATGTATTCTGGAGCTGCTCAGTATAACCACCCACCAAATTATCCGGTTACACTCATCTGCAATGGTATTGACGGTGCACCCAATGGAACGGACGTCATTGGCCGGATTTTCGCCGGTGTTGTCTCTTATAGAGGGAATCAAACATGCTATTATACAGATGCAACCAATTATACAATAGACACACAATTGGGATGGAGTTGGCAAGTGAGTTACATTATATTTAACCAATTTAAGTTCGATTACCTAGGTTTATTATTTTTCACTCTCTTCAACTTTCCTTACGCAATTTAATTTGTTAGATATTACCTTTTGTTTTCAAAATGTTTAACAAAGTTACTATTTCTTTTTAGTTTTAAGTAAAACTAAAAATTAAAAACTAAAAAAGTATTTGAAAGTGAGGTTAAAAGTCTATTTGACATGACTTCTATTTCGACTTTTACTTTTGCTTATATTTTTTGTAAAAGAGTTTTCAAATGAAATATTTTAGGACTCGTTTGCCAATGCTTTTGAAAAGTAAAAAAATTATTTTTTGAAGCTAAAAAAAGGTTTTTTAACATGTTTTAATAATTTTCTGAAAATGTTTTGTCTAATTAGAAAAAATTTTAAAGAAAACTTTAATAATTTTTTTTTATAAAATGATTAATAGCAGAAAACTCTCATATTAACGTTTTCATTTGCGATATACCCCACTACTAACAAGACCCGTCAGATTTGTTGTTAATAACAGTAAAAAAATATCAAAATTAAAAATATATATAATTATAATTTCAGTACTCAAAACTTTTTATATTTTTATAAATTAAATCCAAATTTTTTCCATGAGTTATCTATAATTCCAAATCTTTAAATTCTTATTTTGCACCCCCACTTCATCTTCCTCCTAAAAAAATCCAGACAAATCATCTTCCTCATCAGATCCTTGGCCTCCGGTGAAATGGACCGAAACATCTTTGTTGGAAACCTCAAATTCCCTCTCAAAATCGCCTCAAAAGTTTCGGTCCACCACCTCCTAGTCTCCTTCGTCGGCTTCTTCACAAATACATTTAGAGCCCTTGCCAGTTGGTGCAGTGCTGTGTATAATCCAAAACCCGTTGACATCGCTATCATCCCATAAAAATGTAAAATTCATTCAGTAAATCGAAAAATTAAGAAAAAAAAGGGCTTCCTAATGTGAATTTACTTATTAATTACTTTGATTTGATGCTTGAAGAGTTGAGTAAATCAACAGTGGGAGAATGTGCTTTCAGAAAAAGAGAATAAGATTAAGAACAATACAAATATAAATACACAAAGTAAGAAGGATTGAAAATACATACAGAGGATCTGAAAGCCATTTTAAGTGACGGAAAGGTAAAAGTAGCAATTCCTTCATAGAGTGTGTACCTGAGTGTAAATATAAAGAGATACAATTACATAGAGTGCGGTTGGAGTAAATGGATGATTCAGGAGACACCTATGTTGCTGATTTCTGTACTATGTTCCAAATGGGGTTTGGAGGAAGATGATGTAAAGTGTTTGCAAGAACTGAAGAGTTCATTCAATGACCCGAAGGAGAAACCTTCATTAATGTATTTTAGTTTTGGCCTTTGGGGAAGAGTTGAAGTTGAGTGGAGTGGAAAATAAAGTTTTAAAGATTTGGAATTGTAAATGGCATATATAAAAAAATTGAATTTAATTTGTAAAAAGAAAATTTGGGTACTGAAATTATAATTTTTTTTTTTTTTGATTTTGGCATTTTTTTTAAAGTAAATTTAACGGATATTGACGATAGGGGATTTTCGTAAAAAAATGTTTGAAATATGAGAATTTTTTACGATTTTCAATAGGTATATGATATATCGCAAATGAAAACGTTTGTAGAAATTTTTCTGCTATTAATCATTTATTAAAAAATAAAGTAAAAGTAAAAGCAGAAACCTCAAAGAGACATTTATGTCAATTGTCAGCTTCCTCGAGAAGACTTGTCAAATTGGCCTAATTTAGCCCCTTGTTGAGGTGAATTATTCAGACAATAAAACAAGAAATTTAACCGTTTGAACCGTAATGTTTGACTTTTATTCCACTCCAATTCAATTTTTTTAAACTTACAGTCAAATATTTTATTTTTCTTTGCTATTAATGCGTCTCAAACAGATACTTAGTCCTTGTTTGACAATCATTATTTGAAAACTCTTTTTCCTATATATTTATTTTAACAACACATTTACACACTATAATATTTTGCAATAAACTCAAAATTTTCCCCACTTTCTAACCACACTACTAAAAATCATTATTCAAAACTTTTGTTTTTACAAAATAATAGTTCTCAAACAGAGGCTTAACAATCAAAAGTAATAATTTTTTTCATTTTAAACTTTTTAAGCTCAGTCGGATATGCTTTAAGTTAGAAAATTCTATTACATATTTAATCCTATATATCAAATATGACACTTGTCTTCTATCCAATGACTTTTGATAAGTAGAGAAATTGATGCTTCTTTAGTTATCATTAGCTTGAACCCGTTAGAAAAATCTATATAATTTAATTATAATTGGTTTGAAATTGTGGCTTGGTTTTTAGACATGTAGTGAAATGGTGATACCTATTGGTCGCGGATCAAATGATACTATGTTTCCTTCGGCACCTTTCAATCTATCACAAGTTATTGAAGATTGTAAGAACTTGTACGGTGTCTCACCTCGACCACATTGGGTCACAACTTATTATGGAGGCCATGTATGTTATTTTATTTATATTTTTATCCTCAAGTGTATATTAATTATGTTTTCACCCTTTTCTTGAAATCATATTCACTTCTAATGATACTAAAAATATTACAATATGCAGAATATTAAATTGGTTCTCCAGCGATTTGCGAGCAACATAATTTTCTCCAATGGTCTAAGAGATCCATACAGCAGTGGAGGGTAATCGGCAATATATTGTGACAAAATTCTTATTATTTTAGATATTTTATTTGAATTCTATAACCTTAGTTCGTTGAATTCATTTTGAATGACGAATTATAGGGTGCTAGAGGACATATCGAAAAGTGTTGTGGCCATTTACACGATTAATGGTACGTGAATTCGATAGACTCTAAATTTTGAATAAAATTAGAATCATTATTTTGAACTTTGTACTACTATAATTCATTGATATTTGCATCTCTCTCTAGTGCCGAATTGCTAAAACTTATTATCATCACTAGGTGTGCTAAGATTATAAACTAACATATAAGATTAGTAATATTCTTCTTGAAAAGTTACTTCGAGATTTCGATAATACAGAATAAAGAAAATATTTGTAGTATTCAAGTAGTCATTATAAAAAAGTGAAAATTGAGCTATTTTTTCTAAAATTAATTTTACAGGGTCTCATTGCTTGGACATACGTTCAGCACAACCAAGTGATCCGGAGTGGTTGGTCATGCAACGCAAGAAAGAGATCAAAATTATTAAAGGATGGATTACAAAGTATTATGCTGATCTTTTAAGCTTAAAGAAGTAGAATATTTACTTGAGTTTTCATTAAATAAAGAGCCTGCAGCTCTTTTATATCCCAAGAATATTTCAGATATGTAAAGGGTTCGATTATACTGAGAATTTTAATTTATTTTCATTTATAATACATAATAAAGATTGATCATTTTCGTTAATTGGAGGCGTAAGGCCCATATATGATATGACACTAATGGTTGACATCAACAACCCTAAGTACACTATAAAGAAGGACCAAGAAAGTTGAATTGCAATGCATCAAGGTGTTTACTTTTTACACAAAAATACACATATATGCTAATCTATCTAAAAAATAACAATTTTGCTACATGTACATCAAGCTTGATATTGTTGTGAGGTGATTTTTTTTATATATTAATTTTAACAACACTTTAAACAAACAATGACACAGATTTTAACACATCTTGAAATGTAAAATTTATTGCACACAAAGAGTGTAAGAAGTGTTGGAATTTTAGGGTACTATAACGATTAAAATGTGTTAATTGAAAAAGTCTCCAATAGATGCAACTCTTCAATGCAAATGGTGCATATTAAAAGAGTTGTTTTGAATGGGTGTGACATTTTGATAAGGTACGATTTAAATCGTCAATTTTGTTTTATAGTGCTCTATTAAGATTTGGGGTTCCATCTTTTAGAAGTTGGTTTATATTTACATCTTTATTCGATATGGGATTCTATCTCTTAACATGCCCCCACAAGATGGTGACTCGTTTGAGCAGATCAATCTTGAAATTCGTATGCTCACTTTTGAAGTCTTAATCGGATCTAATTGCTAGTTAGAACTTACTGACTCTAATACGATGTTAAGATTTTGGGTTCCATCTTAAAATGTTAACCTTATTAAGAGGAGTAACATAATCCTTTATAAGTTGATTTATGTTTACATCTTTATTCGATGTGAGATTTTATCCCTTAACATGTTTTGAGACGTTGTCCGATGGGATCACCCATAGTACAACCATGTGTGCTCTTTATGTTGGGAATAGGAGCAACACAACTTGTAAGTACTTTTTAAACTTATCAAATATATTTATTTGTACTCGAGCATGTTTAACATAATATAAATCATAATTTAAGTTAATCAAAAATAATTTTTATTCAAACATTTGCATGAACCACAATTAAACTATTCACATTGAAAAGTCAAGAAACATTTAAGATTAGCAAGGATCTAAACCCCAAAAAAAAAAGAGTACGGTTTCAACCATGTGTGCTCTTTATGTAGGAAATAGGACCAACACAACTTGTAAGTACTTTTTAAGCTTATCGAATATATTTATTTGTACTCGAGCATGTTTAGCAAAATATAAATCATAATTTAAATCAATCAAATATAATTTTTATTCACACATGTGCAGGAACCACATTTAAACTATTCACACTGAAAAGTCAAGAAACTTTTAAAATTAGCAAGGATCTAAACCCCAAAAAAAAAAAAAAAGTACGGTCACAAACCATGTGTGCTCTTTATGTAGGGAATAAGAGCAACACAACTTGTAAGTACTTTTTAAGCTTATCTAATATATTTATTTGTCCCTTTAGCATAATATAAATCATAATTTAAGTTAGTCAAATATAAATTATATTCACACATTTGCAAAAACCACAATTAAACCATTCACACTGAAAAGTCAAGAAACATTTAAGATTAGCAAGAATCTAAACCAAGAAAAAAAAAAAAGTACGATCACAACTCCGGAGGTTCAGCGATCGTTTCTAACGTTTAATCACACGTTGAGCATCCATTTGTAAATGTATAAAGCTCGATTGCACTATAAAGCCAAAAATGGCAGCCAAGATACAATAAATTCCAGATATTACAAAGATCAAGTCATAGAAAGATTTATCTTCAAAGAAAACTTTGGATCGAAACCCTAACCACCAAGAACTCAACAAAATACTCAGACCCTTTAAAAAAAAGGTTCAGCCCAGAAGAATCACACAAATTCTTCACTCATATCACTCAAAACAACATAATAGGCTAACGATCTAACGTATTTTAATGCTTCGAAGAGATTATCTTGTAAGTATGAATCAAGAATGAGATACCCTAAGAACGTAGGAAGAGATCTCTCAAAAACAACACAAAAGTCTCGACCAATTGAAGAGTCAACAACCTCCAAACGAAATATAAGGCAAGAACCATCCAGAAGTTAATCCAACAACCATGGAGGAGCCTGTGTCACAATCTAATTAAAAACATCCATTAAGAGAAACGAGTTTTAGGAACACGCTTTTCTTCAAATTTTGGAAGCACAACTCTAAATAGCTGAAGAAACTTAACACACACATTTCATATGACTCACAACTAATAAATAATAAACAGAACTACAAAACAAGCAATTAAAAGTAAATTAAATTTACGTCTAGATTAATTTCTTGTCAACTATAATTATCAAAGTTATTTTTTAATTAGCATGACTTATTTTGTCAAATATTCTCTAATTGAGTTGAAATTACGATCATGCTACCGTGTCGAATGCCTTCACATTATCCTTAACATAATGTCACGTGGCATCATATCATTAGACAATTTTAAAAAAGACAACTTTTTTCATCCAATTATCCACTGCCAAATACACATAGTCAACCTTTATGTGATTTTTCTTCTAGCAAAGTAAATTAATCATTGAAATTATATTTAAATTCAGTGAGGAGTACATCCAAAAAGATCAATGCTGAGTGTAACGTGAAAACGAAGAAATACGTGTAATTGTCGGTTGTTAAACCGGAAGCTTCCTTCAACAATTAATGATGAATGGTACAGCCCAAGTTTCACGGATCGCAGTTTTGACTCCCGAAGTACTACGCATCAAGGTTGCCCTCCCCTCATTTTGAGACCGACAAACTTGAACAACTGGTGCACACGCACTCTATGAGTAGGATGTTAAAGAGAATACATGCATATGATCACATCATTAGTG
>CAIGRN010107895.1:0-10150 GCA_903798345.1 Fraxinus anomala | reverse complement strand
ATCCGTGACTTGAAATTTGTTCAAACTAAAGGTAGTAGGAAATACTTTATTATTTTCATCGATGATTGTACAAATTATTGTTATGTCTATTACCTATGAAACAAAGATGAAGCCTTAAATTTATTTAAATATTATAAAACGGAAGTTAAGAATCAACCTGGTAAAAGAATAAAGAATATCCGTAGTAATATATAAGAAGAATACGGGGCACCGTTTGAAATTTTTGTTCCGAACATGGAATCATTCATCAAAGAACGACTCCTTATTTACCACAATCGAATGATGTTACTGAACGCAAAAATCGAACTCTTAAGGAGATGATGAATGCAATGTTGATAAATTCGGGCCTACCCCATAACATGTTAGGGGAAGCTATACTTCATGGGTATAACATTCTAAACAAGATACCTTCAAAGAAAATGGATGAAACTCCATATGAATTATGGAAATGTTATCCTCCTTCTCATAAACACTAGAAAGTATGGAGGGCTTGGATAAGGTTGAAGTACCAAAGTGGAAACATGTAAAAATTAAGCCTAAAATAATTGATTGTATATTTATTGGATACGCCAATAATAGTATTACATATCGTTTCCTTGTTCATAAATCTGATATTCAAGACGTACATGAAGACACAATAGAATCGAGAAATGCATCATTTTTTGAAGATATCTTTCCACACAAAGACAAGAAAAATGTAAGTTCGAAGTAAAAGGGCTAGAATATCTAATTCGTTTGATCCTGATTTTCTGACATACATAGTAGAAAATTATCTAAAGACATTTAATGAAACAATGTCTATACCGGAAGTATCACATTGGAAAGAAGTTATCAATAGTGAGATAAATTCCATAATGCAAAATCATGCTTGGAAGTTGGTTGATTTACCACCCGGCAAAAAAGTCTTTAGGGTTTAATGAATTTTCAAGAAGAAATTTAAACTAGATGGAACCATTGATAAATATAAAGCTAGATTGATTGCTAAAAGATATAGACAAAAAGAATGACTTGATTTCTTTGATACCTACTCACTTATAACTAGAATCATTTCGATAAAGTTGTTAATTACTATTGCGGGATTACATAACCTTAAGGTTCATCAAATGGATGTTAAAACGACATTTCTAAATGGTGAGTTAGAAAAAGAAATTTACATGGAACAACCTGAATAATTTATTGCACCTAACCAAGAACAAAAGGTTTGTAAATTCGTTAAATTCCTATATGGGTTGAAGCAAGCTCCAAAGCAATGACACCAAAAGTTTAACAAAATGGTACTGTCAAATGGTTTTAAAATTAATGAGTGTAACAAGTATGTATATATAAGACATACACCAAAGGTTTATGTAATTGTATGTCTATATGTAGACGACGTGTTAATTATGGACAATAGTCACAATATAATCGTACACACCAAGAAAATGTTAACGAGATATTTTGACATGAAAGATATGGATATGATTATTGTAATATTAGGGATTAAGATCTCTATAACATTTGAAAGAATTGTACTTTCTCAATCTCATTACATTGAGAGTGCACTTAAGAAGCTTAATGTATTCAAGAAACGTCCAACGAGAACCCCTATTTATTTAAGTTCAGGCTTAGTCAAGAACAAAGGTGAACCGTTGTTTCAACTAATGTATTCATAGATTATAGTCAGTCTAATGTATATTATGAACTGCACTCGATCGGATATAGCATTTGTTGAGAATAAACTTATTAGATTCACGAGTAATCTAAGTCATGATAATTGGAAGGTTTTGAATATGGTTCTTAGGTATTTAAAACATGCCTTAACTTTTGGATTACTCTTTACAAAATATCCTACGATACTGAAAGGATATTGTGATGCAAATTAGATATCCGACCTGAAGAATTCCATGACTACTAGTGACTATGTCTTTACCATTTGTGGGGCTGCTATGTCATGGAAGTCTACAAAGTAAACTTTTATAGCTCGTTCAACGATGGAATTGAAGTTTATTGCTTTGGATAAAGCAGGTGAAGAAGCAGAATGGCTTCACAATTTTTTGGAAGACATTCCATGCTAGCCTAAACCGGTATCTGCAACAAGTTTACATTATGATAGTCAATCAGCTATTGAAATGTCACAAAACAACATGTATAATGGTAAGTCCAGACACATGCGTCGTAGACACAATATCATTAAGCAATTGATTCCAAATTGTATTATTTCCATAGATTATATGAAATCAAAGGAGAATATCGCGGATCCGCTTACGAAAGACTTACTAAGAAATCAAGTATATAGCTTATTGAAATGAATGGTGTTAAAGCTTACTACGTAAGAGTATTTGTAATAATAACCCTACCTTATTAACTGAAAATTCCAAAATTTTAGTTTAAGGAGACAACTAAATTATGAAATTTTAATGACGCACTTAGGAAATTAGTCCTATCTTTCTGCACAATGTTAAAAGATTAAGATACGATTTTAATGATTCATATATCTTGATTAAATGAAGTGGAGTATGACAGAATACTTTTAATAGGATGTCAAATATGTAAGTGTGAAGTGGGGCCGTTTCTATGAGAATTATTTGAAGCTAAAATTCTTTAAAACGCTTCCGAAATCCAAGAGTGGTTCAGGCCAAAATGAATATAATCATGAAAATCGAAACGATTTAGAGAAGACATTTGTGTAAGTACTGTTATATTGGTTTACACCAACGACTAAATGGTCAAGATATTGCGTCACCAATTAACCAAGTAAATCCGATAGTATTTCAATAAGAAAGGTTCAATGTCAGAAACTACCCCTCCTGATACAATGTTTTTTTTTTTTACTTTCTCTCTACTAGTGTCTGCATATCATTTGCATACTTTGAAATTTTCATTCATGTGGGGGATTGTTAGAATTTGGTTTTAAAAAAAGGAATAATGGTTAAGTATAAAATCATGAAAAATGACTTTCGTGTCAATTTCGATCAAATATGAATTTGATCCAATAGTCAAATTATGAAAATAAATACACTAAATTATTCTACTTGTTGAATAGATCATCGTAATATATTTGAAATCTGAAAATCAATTCCGAATGAACGAAAAATTGCAGTCCAAAGTTGGAAGAAAACGAGAAGAAAATTAACTAAAAAATGGCTAAGGCTTTGCTTGAGCTAGCAACAGCAAAGGCTGCGTCCCTTTGTGAAGGTTGCTGAGTTTTAGAGCGTGTCTTTCCATTTACAATCTCTCATCTTCTATAAATTAGATCTCTTGGACGTCATATATGCACCCCAATTCATATCTCTTGATTCTTACATCAAAATTATAACAAAATCACTCCTAAAAATTGCATACCAAAACCATATTTGTAGAGAGAAAATTCTGATTCGGTTTGCTTAGCCTTGTAGTTTGAAGTGTTTCTACCACAACGATATTTTCCATTGTATCTTAGGAGACGATTGCCATTAACCACTCAGTACCGTTGCGGGGTAACTTCATCTTAAAGACAAAGTTTTAAACACTTGTCTCGAACTTCTCGTAGCGTTCTTTTCTTGTTTCCTTCTTTGATTTCTACCATTTCTTTTGTGGTTTAACATCATTTTCATGTTGTTAAACACGTGCCAAACCTTTATCCACATACAAAACAACATATACACTACATTCCCCAACAGGAAATAAAGCAAACAAAACAACGAAAATTTGATATCAGTTAGTAAGTGAAGAAATTAAACTATTATGTCCATGTTAACTATAATTCTATAAAAATTGAAAAACTCACTCACATTACCAAAGTTGTCTTCTTCTAACATTTTGCACTGCTTTTTTCTTAAATGGCAGTATGTTTAACCAAATTTTAATGAGATTTGCGTGTTAAAAACGAAAGGTTTACCTTTCGGTTTTGATTGAAAATTAAGTAAAAATGTTTATGTGAACGATTATATTAGGAGTTTAGTGCTTTGTAAACTACACCAAATTTAGCTTGCGCATACCACGTGAGGAAATTAACGTTGAAGTTGCTAGAGTTATGTCAGAAATGTGCAAATGAGAGTAAAGACTAGTGACTGAAAAGTCTAATTTTAAAGATGGGGAACGAATTTGGTGAGTAAATTTAATTTTTAGAGACTCATTATATTTCATGGATGAAGTGAAATTTAATTTTTATTTCCAATCTAATAGGACTAGGTTATTCTGTAAATTTGGAGCCTGATGCACTTTATATTTTGAAGATAAATTTTTATTTGTTAGATATTTGATGAATGGTAATTATATTTTAAATTACTTCACAAATAAAATAAATGTTACTTTTACTAACCATAGAAAAAAGTCATACTATACTAGTAGTATATATCTATCTCATCTTCGACTTGAACATGTTAACTTTAATAGGATACAATGACTAGCCAAAGATAGTCCCCTTAACACACTTAAGGTTGAACAGTTACGGGTTGGTGATTCTTGTTTGAAAAGTTAGAAAAATAAATAAATTATATTTTACAAGATGACCAAAG
Organism: Fraxinus anomala; assembly: GCA_903798345.1. Classification (NCBI taxonomy): domain Eukaryota; kingdom Viridiplantae; phylum Streptophyta; class Magnoliopsida; order Lamiales; family Oleaceae; genus Fraxinus; species Fraxinus anomala. Next base: position 5,675 of record CAIGRN010107895.1, on the reverse strand, counting down.
AAGTATTGGAACTAACTTTTGTATACCTGGGAGAGAGAGCTAGGATCATTTCATGATCCTTACAATGATTACTCTAGATTAGGATATATTCACCCACTGTCTCGAAAGTCAGATACTCCAAAAAATTCAAATAGCGAGGTCTAGAAAATTTTGGATAAGAGTGTTAAGAAACTTCAATCAGATGAAGTGAAAAATATCTCTCCGGAGAATTCATGGATTACGTGACAAAAAAATGGTATAGTTTCTTAACTGAGTACGCCCGGTATACCACAACAAAACGATGTTTCAAAAAGAAGAAATACGACATTGTTAGATATAATTAGATCAATGATGGACAGTAATCTTAAAAGCTTGTCGAAACTCGTGCAAACTACTTTACTTCACGCTTGGGCCCTTTTTTTATTTTTTTATCAAATTAAAATGGTTGAATTTTTTTGTCCATCTCTTTAGTCTTTCCTGTGCGCGCTTTATTATTATTTTATTATTATTTTTTAAAAAGTCATTTATTTGACTTTAGTTTATAAATTTTTTATTTTTTTAAAAAACTTTTCATTTGACTTTAATTTTTAGTTTTTAAAATATTTTATCTGTACAAAAGTTAAAAATGAATTTATTCGATAAATAGTTAAATAAGATTTAAGATACGGTGTTATCTACATTATATAATTACTCGTTATTTTGTTGAACACTTCGAAAGCATGTATGCATTTATTATAAATCTATTCAATAGGATTTATCTAGTTGAAAATTAAAACTATTAAAAATAGTCCAGTTTTTGTATTTTGAAAACTTGAAAATCGTTCAATTGACTAATTGTAGAAATTATTAAGTAAATATATTATTTTATAATTTTAGAAGTTTGATATGAATTATTTTAATTATTAAATGATTAAAAATTTAAAATAATATTAAAAATAGGAAAAATGCTTTTTTATGCTTAGACCTTTCCTATGCTCGCTTAAGTTGGTAAAGTTTGAAACTTCAATTTCACATCTAGCCAAACTTTACGCTTTTTAGAACACTGATAACGAATTTCTCAACTCTACATATCCCATTTTGAGGATATGTACTGGAGACAACTACATAAATTCTTAACTTAATTCCTTTTAAATGTGTACATAAGACCTCCTTGGAATTGTGGAATGGACGTAAGTTCAACTTGCGTCACATTCAAATTTAGGAATGTCGAGCTCAAGTGCTAAAAGGGAATGAAGAAAAGTTGGAGCCTAGGTTAGAAGATTTTTGTCAGTACAAATATAACTTTCATAAATGATAAATATATTCATGAATATCAGTCTAATAGTAAGGTAGTGCTGAAAGAAATGAATTGGAACAATTCCACACCATCGATTACTAAAATGCGACTTGGGGACAGACATCCATTGGTTAGGATTACCTAGACAAAGTAATCTAAGTAGGAGAGATAAGTTGACATCTGATCCCTTATATCAAGAAAATGTTGAAGGTAATGACGAGGTAATGGCATCACCTAGTAGTGATACTACTAAGTGATACCGACATTCATAGAAACAATGCGATTCCAAATGATGCCAAAACCTAGTGTCCCATTGTCCTCAAACAAAGTCAGAGGGTCATCAAACCACCTTTTAGGTACTTGTTGGTCGGAGAGTCCATTTAGACGATCTTCCCGATACAAAAGCTTGAGGATTTATTGCTCCAAATTGAATATCAAAAGCAAGAGAAAGTCTAAAATAAATTGAAGACTCAATTGAAGAAATTAAAGGGAGGCGAAATTGATTCTCTTTTATCTCTCTTCAACCATTATTTTTGAGTGATGAATAATCAATATTTTTTATATATTTTTTAAATTTGAATACTGGCTAAATCCTTTTTTAAGTGTCGAAATGATGATATAAACCTTAATTAACCATTTTTAATTCAAAAGCTTCATCTTTTAAATATAATTTGTGTTGATAGATTGTTATCACATGAATATTAATTATTTGAATGCTTGATAATCATTTATTTAATAATTGACTTATTTTATTTTCAGGAGGTTTGAAATAGGTTTAGCATATTGTGATAATCAACATGAGAAGGTATAGACATTAAGAATAATTGTTTATATCTTATGCAATCTAAAGAGGTTATCTTGTGAATTAATGCATATGTTTAATTTTGCTCTGAAGAGGTTGTTGAACAAGATAGGATTATCAATTATCAATTTTTACACAGAGTAGATTAAAATATAGAAGTTGAGAATTAGAAAAAACCATTTCCATTTACATTTAGTTAGAACTTAGTTGTTAATACAAACCACTCACTTCATCAATTAATTTTGTCTTATTCATATTTGATCACAAATCTTCAAATTCAAATTAAAGTCTATTATTCATGGGAATGATACTCGAAGCTTGCTTAAACTATTACTTGCCAACGATCTCTTACGTTTGTGGGATTTCAACGAGCTATATTTGCATTTATTCCTATATTAGATCTCCTTTTATTTGACCTAAAATATGTCTTTACTACACAAACCACCTTGAAATTCCTGTGCTCGAAAAGATCAAAATAACCCTACAATGAAACCTGTAAAAAGATTTCAAATTTCTGATTGGGATGTGGTTTAAAGCACTACAAAGCCCTAGTTCATTGGACGACTACTATCGAACTTCACAAACGGTCAACTATGGTGACCGTCATAGACTGCGGTTTACAAACCGTGATCACCTCCTATAACTTTCAACGTTTTGTATTTTGGTCCATAATTCAAGTTTTTATGCGTTTTTTGTCATTTTTTTGTTCGAATCTTCATAATTGATCCCGCAACTTCCAAAATTATCCATATTGTTCCTCGAACCTCCACAATCATCCTAAACTGGTTCTTCTTATGTTCTAAAAGTGTGCTAATCAGTTTCCAAGCTTTCGATAAGATAAATTTTACTCTCGATACTCGTAACTTTCCTCCAATTGCTCTTTTAATGCTAATTATCAATCACATACAATCCGATTAGTGTTCAAGTTAGCTTTAACTCCTCATTTTTGCACCAAATACCTCCAAATCCTAATTTTACTTATGATGACAGCAATTGGACTAAATTATATAGAAATTCGCTCAAATTATAAATATAAATCAAGTTTACGAGTACAAATAAGCATGTAAAATACATTTATCATCAATTAAAATTAATTTTAATGAAAACAACACTTCCCATGTACCAAAGTAAGATGTGGAGTAGGATATATATCTTGCTTCCATTTTAATACTCGTGTTTCAGCAATCTTGTTGATTTCAAGTTCACCTTTTGATTGATTATCTCTACTGTCTCTCCACGAGGTATAATATTTCTATCACCGCAATATCCTCCTTTTAAGCCGGTATCACCCCCTTCACAACTTTGACGCACAAAAGAAGGGAAAAAAATTCATAGATAATAAAATATGATGAATTAGATCGAAATTTATATAAAATTACAATTGAGCTAACGCTATGAACGAAATTCTTGGTGCGCTATTACAACAATAGTAACGGTGTTACTGATTGTGATTCTAACAAAAATTAATATTTGTTGATGATTAAGACGGAATTACAGACATAAATATCGTTTTATGAACATCCATGCACATCCATTAGTGATTATTGATAACAATACAAGGGAGATTAGTTTTAAATTTATAAATCGTATGCTAATTAAGAATTATTAATTTAACTAATATGGATTTATTATACCCCACGACAACCACCCATCCACCACAGTAAATCTAATTCATAATTATACACCCATATTAACACCAAAACCCTCCTTTATTCCATTTCTAATCCCACGTAGGTGTAGGTCCAAATTGTGGTGTGATGGGTTTGAGGTGGAGATTATATGTTAATTGTGACCTTCTTGATCAAATCTGTATTAATTATGATTGATTGCGACCAAGTCTGTCTTCATTGTGACGGTCTGTGACCATATTTGAGAGGAAGACGAAGAGGGACGATGGACATTGAAATGAGTAAAGGCATCAGTATATAATTGACAATGAAGATTTTCGGATTCTAAAATCACTCCTTTATAGTCAAATACCAGCACGTGTAGAGCACGAGATGAGGTCGAGACTGAGAATCTGTCGACGGTGAAAACGGTGACAATCCTAGGGTTGGTTTTGAAAGAAAAGAGATGAGTGCATAAGTAGAAAGAGAGAGAGAGGGAGAGGGAGGAAGTGTGTGTGTGTGTGTGTAAATATAGAGAGAGAATTTTTATTTATAGAGAGATACAGTTCGTGTTTGAAGAGAGGTGTATGTTTTGGAGAGACGGTGTGTATTGAGGCATAAAATATTCATATAATCGTGGGTTGGGGAGGGGTAGGGGTTAGGAGAAAATGTGCAACAATACAATTGTATATGTATATTATATATTATTATATATTTATTAATTTGAATTACCACATGATCTATGAAAGTATTTTGTAAAATTGTTAGTTATGAAATGTGATTCTTATAGTGTAGTAGTGTAAAAATATTTTTTTAATAAATGCACTACAGCTATTTTACAAATATCCTAGGCCCAAGAAAAAAAAAATATATCACAAACTACATTCATACTCCTTTGCAATATTATCCTTCTCATTTTGGTTCTCTCTCCATCTATTATCACCATTATTGACAAGCTTAGGTGCCCTGCCCCATTCCAACCATTAACATTCTTCATCAACAAGCTCATATTATTGACAACCATTTTTTTATTGAATTTGAAGTGATTTGAAATTTCCAAATAAAAATGAACTAGCTATATGAAGGATATGAAAAGCAGCACCGTAAGTTGTTTGCAAATTGAAAAGGAAATGCAATGTTCAAAGGTTCGAGACCCCAACATTAAAAATTTCATCATCACAACATTCAAAGGTTCGAGACCCAAGCAGCACATTACCCCCTTTTTTTTTTCTCGAACCTTCCAATTCACCAATGTTCTATGTACACGTGACCTCTTTCCAATCATCAATTGGATCATCCCCTATATTCAAGAGGGGGACTTTTATAAATAGCCTTGGTCAAAGTTATAATTTGGTNGTTCGAGACCCAAGCAGCACATTACCCCCTTTTTTTTTTCTCGAACCTTCCAATTCACCAATGTTCTATGTACACGTGACCTCTTTCCAATCATCAATTGGATCATCCCCTATATTCAAGAGGGGGACTTTTATAAATAGCCTTGGTCAAAGTTATAATTTGGTCTATCCATGAAAAGTCTTTTTTACCCTTAATGAAATGGGTTGTTGAATTTTACATCTTAAATCCTCACCTTTATAATAGTTTATAAATTAATCTTGTCTTCTATTTTGATTTTCGTTATATAGTTCTATTCTATGATCTAACATATTAGAATAATCTTTTACATATTGTTCAAGTTTTTCATTAAATTTATTATTTTCTTCAGTTCCTATGTCGGTACTTTCTGATTTATAAATAATAACTTTTATTTTTTCTAACATTCTATCTAATAAATTATATAATCCTTTACTAGTATATCCCGGCATGATATGATTCTTTAAACAAAGTATAATAAAAAACAATCCTTGCGATTCTTTTAAGATTTTAGAAACAATCTTTCTAACTTTAGCAAAAACTGATAGTTTTACCTTAGTTTTGATCTGATTTTTTATTCTAAAAAATGAGTGACCTTCTGAGCTCTAATTCTGCAACTATCTCCCTTCAACGGCATTCT
>CAIGRN010107893.1:0-12848 GCA_903798345.1 Fraxinus anomala | reverse complement strand
ATCACTTTGATCCTATATCAATATAACTGATGGACGAGATTGTTTGGAAATACCCATAATAATAATAGCACAAATTTGAGCTCATAAGTTTGTGCACATTTTTAAGATTATATTATGGCCCAGTAGGAAATTGTTGAAAATTTTCAACGATGGGGCCCCACATGTATATATATTAAAATGTGCGGTGCTATTTTTAAAGATTAGTCAATAAAGTGATCTATTAAAGTTAATTTTGGACTAATGGACATTAATTATCATGGGATTAAAGTGTAGAGACCAGAACAGCTACTTTAAATTGATGAGGGGGTCAATTTATAAGAACCGAAAGATAATAATTGCAAATCCAATTATTATTTCATGGGTTATGGTTCCCAATTGAATGTGACTTTTCATTTCTCTGCATCCCCATCAACAAAGAAAATATTCAGAAGAAGACTACGTATCAATTGGAAGATCATAAGCCGTTCAAACAATCAGAACATGGATCAATGTATGCTTCCGCTTTTATTCTTCTCTTTGATTTCAACATGGAGTTTATATATGCATGTGATTAAGGTTTTGATAGAAAACTTGATTCTTTTCAATTACTACATTTTCCTCTTCTGGTTTTGTTCCAATATTTAGAACATCCGTTTCTGAGTCATAGTTAACTGAAATCGATTTATGCATGTTTACCATTAATGAAAGAAAATTGTTGCTGGACACTCTTTCTATCGTGGTTATTCTGTGGAAAATTAGTGATGTTTGACGAGGTCATAACTATAGTGGTTGAAAAAATAGGTCAATTATATGATTTCTGTGGGGAGCAAAGACCTATGGTCTATTGAAAGTCTGATGGCCAGCCTCTGGTTTTATCTTGTGATTGCAATGTTCATTCTGTAAATGCACTATCTAAACGTCATTCAAGGACCCCTGTATGTGAACGATGCAATTCTCAACCTGTAGCAGTCAGGTGTATTGAAGAGGATCTCTCTCTCTCTCTCTCTCTCAAAACTGTAACTGGTCTTCACACTACCCCTGCTTCAGATGCAGGCCATAAAAAATAGCCAATCACTTGTTATTTTGGATGCCCTTCTGCAGCCCAGCTTTCAAGTATTTGGTCGTTCTTTTCATCGAATCAAGCTGCAATCCTGAAGTATGAGGTTCGGAAAAGGAAGAACATAGCCTATATTATCGTCCATTGCCTCCAATGGATGATAGCGTAACAGAGGCAGCAATGGATCCTATGGCTTCTGATGTTGACAAGTTTAGTGGAAAGAGATCCTTGAACTCTCTCAATGAGAAGGTAAAGCTAATTTGAAAATTTTGTATTGTTTGACTGGTTTCAACAAATCACTGCTTATCCAATTAATTGAGGTTGAATGGCTTAAATATTATTGCTCAACGGTGATGGCCTAGAATTATTTCCACCTTAATGTCGTGCATACATGATCGTCATCTCAATTTTTTCCCATCTGAGAAAAGATATATATTTTTGTACGAAATTGTGAACTATTTCATTCTTCCTGTGTAAAAGTTGCAATAGTACCATTTTTTTTTTTGGCAAATCTTCTAGTTTGAACTTATCCTATAATAGGTCAAGCTTCTCTGCTTTTATGCTACCCATGGCTGTTGTTGGTTGACATGGGGGAATGACAGGAAGGTATCTAACTATCCTTATACTAATTTCTGCTATGTTCTTAATTCCATTGCTATGAATACTGTTAGAGAAGCTGATAGAGAGTTCACTGATACGAGACCTTTAGGGATGATAAAATTGTATATTTCGTTAAAAAATTTCAGAAGGTGATGAGGAATAGGAGAAAGCATCGGGAGCGAAATAGTGATGTCCAAAATACATTCTTGAGAGGTAGACGGGAGAAAAACACCTCTAGGACTCCCGATTTGAAATTTCAATCTATCTAATGCCACGAGTGCAAGGGGTTCATTCACATTACGAGTGAATGTCCTACTTTAAAAAAGAGTTCACATAAAGAATAACGTAGAGCTTTAGCTGTGACCTTGAGTGATGATGGATCAGACTTCGGTTCTCAGAATGAGACATGTGGTGGTGATGATGAACAAAAATTCATGGCCTTCACCTCGATTCCTATTATAGAATCTGACCATGAGATTGAGAAGGTTTTAAGAGAAGATGAGAATGAACAGTCTGCTGAAAAGTTTGATGATGAGACTGACATTTACGAGTCTTATCGTGAACTGTTTGAGAAAAGTCTCAAAATTAAGAAGGTCAACAAAGCCATCTTGAAAAAGGTGAACGAGCTTGAACTTGAACGTGAGAAACTGTTAAATGACCTTCAAGAGTCGACTAAAACTTTGAGTGAGTTGAAGTTGGTTAATGAAAACTTGGAAATCAAAGTTGAATCATTGACTATTGTTCTTGATAAATCTAATGCTCAACTTCAATCATTTATGAGTAGCTCATAGAAGTTGGATAATCTGCTTGGGATGAAAAAGCCTGCTAGAAATAGGCATGGTCTGGGTTATGTTGTTAATCGTGATGCTACTGCTAGCATATCCAGAACCACGTTCTTATCCTAAACCCAAAGGAGAGCACGCTATAGGATCGAGGCCTACCAAACAACGTAGGGTCAATCGTTCTACTTTTCGGCATCAACCACTGAGCAGGTTTGGACCTAGGTTCATTCCCACGTGCCACCACTGTGGTGCTCTCGGACACACCAGACCTAGGTGTCGTAATTGAGTGACTAGATGTAAGAATCTGAATTTCATTAGTAAGGTTAACTTTCTTGCCAGTCAAGTCAGCCACTTAACTGAGATGATGACTCGGTTAACTCAATCATCTTCGGCTTCTAAAAAGGTTTGGGTAAAAAGGAGCGACCTAGAAGGTCGTGAATATGGTCTTGTCCTTCACGGTAAGGACATTCAAATTTCATCCTGATTTGGTGTTTAGGTGCATACATGTGCAACTCATAGTGTTCATTCATTTATGCATGCATGCATGCATCGCATTACTTATTGTTTTTCTTTTTGTGTTATTTTTGATTAATCTATCTTTGTGCATTTATTTGTTTCAAGTATTATTTAAAAAAAGAAAAATGAGAAAAATCCAAAAAATATTTTCTTTTTGGCAAACAACACGTCATTATGATTTTAAACATGTCATGTGTGATCAAGTAAACAATTATCTGTTTTACACTGTTATTTCCATTACTTGGCTCGATTTGATATGGAGTATTGGGTATATGTGTCGTGATGTAATCTTCTGCACTACACGCACGCACTATGATCTTGTGAATGAATCTGAACAACGTGTGTGAGATTTGGAATGTCAGTCACGTGTTAGTAGGGTGACCTCGAATATGAATTGACCTGCATTTAGATGACCTCAGCTCGTGATAGTCTCACTGCATTGAAATAAAAATTTGAGTGCTAATTGATTCATCTTATACTCTGTTCGAAGCCTATTTGCCTCGAGTAATTAAGCCCGAGGGGTTTCTCATAACCTGGTGCCTATGGTCATCTGACTTGGGTTAACCAGCCTAAAGCTCATTACGTGGGTCAATTTAGTCGCTTAATGGACATAGTCTGCATATAAGATGTGATTTACAAGAAAAGCGATGAAAAATATTATATGCTCATATTAAATGGGAGTAAAGAAAATTTATCATATAATTGAGCTCATTTTTAGGTCCTAAAATTTATTTGGGTTTGACTTTTATTTGTTGGGATCATACTTATTTAACAAGTGATCTTTGCATGTCTTTTCTCACAAATTTTAAGGTTTTGCATGCATTTTTCCCATTTCTTCACCTGATTTCTTCAATTCTTTCTTCTCCCACACAAAATTGGTGCTTTGCCAACTCAATTAACACTTTAAATCCTTCATTGAATGTGATATTTTCTTCAAACTTCAATCTTCAAAGGTAAATGGTGCTATTTGTGGATTTTCGCTATTTTTACGAGTTTCGTTGAATTTATGCCTTGTTTGGCCATTATTGAGTGTGTGTTTGACATTGCACGACATGTTTGGGACCATGTGACATATTATAATCAATTTTACATGGTTTTACAACTCACATTGAGGTTTTTGGATGTTTTGGCATGGCATGATTCATTGTGCATTATAGTTCACTGAGTTTATTGGATGTGTTTGTGTGTTGAATGTGGTGGTGATGAATGGTGATTGGAGTTGTGGACTACGAGATGGTTGTTTTGGAGTAAAATTTTGTTTCAAGTTGGGGTTGTTTGGTGGTTGATCGAACTTGGGTGTTTGAGTTTGGGATAGGTGATCATTTGTTGATGTCATGCTTTTGATTGGGGGACTACTTGTGTATTGGTTGGCCTTGGTTTGGCATCACACAGTAACGTCACATCACTTTGTCATGACATCACATCCCTGCATCTAGACATTACGACACGTGTCATGTCTTCACGTTACCTACGTCTAGGCATCATTGCATGTCACCATCATTCACAGTAGGGCATGTTGTATGTCATTTTATTTGCCTCGCTTTGCGTGCATTCATGCGTGCCATGCATCTCATGGTTTCCTTTGTGTTATATCGTGATTTTATTGATGTTATTGATTTCAATTCTTTCAGATACCACCTAAGAGAGTGCGTACTTCTACTACCACTCCCAGTACCTCTACTTCTTACAGTAGATCTAGGTTCATTTCTGCTGTTGCCCAGGATGTATTTGGGTGGCAGTTTTTCCTTCATCCCGTACTTTTTTAGTTCGAGGTCATCATGTCTGACCTTTCCCCTGATCTCGTTGCTATTTTTTCTTCCTGGGGTTGGGAACCTTTGCTTGTTGAGTTGACATCTCCTCATTCCTTGTTAGTTTAGGAGTTCTACGCTAATGTCCATGATGTTAGTGGTACTTCATTTAGGATTTTTCTTAGGGGTCAGGTAGTTAAGATTACTCCGGATATTATTTCTAGTATCATTCATATTCCGAGAGTCGTCCACCACCTCTTTCCCTATCTTACTCTTGATTCACTTGCATCGGACACTCTGGTCCGTTCCACGGTGCTGAACACACTGATGGAGGGTGGTCCAGGTGCGATGTATACTGGATCGTTGCCTACTGACTGACAGATCTTATTGCGTATTGTGTGCACAAACCTGTGGCCAGTTTCTCACACTTCTTCATTACCTATGGAGAAGGCTCGTTTTCTATACTCACTGCTGCATGGTGATTCCATTGATCTATCCTCTTTTATTTGTCAACAGATTTTGTGTGCTTTTCGGACCACGGGAACTCGGGTTGGCCTATGGTATGCTTGTCTTATATATAGGTTAGTTACAGCATTAGGAACCAATTTTCTAGAGGGGGTTCCGCGAAGAGCTTCTCGACCGATTGGCCAAACTACCATTGCCTAGAGTAGGTCTCATGCTTCTTCTGAGCCAGCACAGCCTGTTGATCCGACTATGCCGGCTGATCCTATTGATGACCTCATCTCTTTTGATCCATTTGATTTTTCTTTCTTTGCGACTGCTCTTCAGCCTTTCGATATTCCATCTGCTTCTGCTTCGGTTCTTCCTCGGTCCGAGTCAGTTCCTCTCCCTCCTAGGTCTACACCCTCTACATCTGCTCCTATCGACCATTTCGTCGCTCGTTTGGTTTAGATGACTGTGCTTATCGAACAGCAAACTCGTATGATGGCAGAGATGATGCAGTTACGTGCTATAGTTGATCTACACACTACTGATCTCACCACACTTTAGGGTGTTGTTGGATATGTTTAGCGTGGGATCCGTTGGATTTGCCGTCACTGGGATGACTGTTCTGCGTCTGAGGAGAGGACAGATTTGAATGATGCTGCCGGTGCTTCCTAGTTCTGACATAGTTTTTGATGTTTAGTAGATTTTTGTTGATAGGGAGAGCGTAGATAGTTGACATCTAGATGTTCTTTTGTTTAAGCTTACATGATGTATTTATTTATCAACATCTGGTTGTACTTCTTTGCTTCTATATAACATGATTTTGACATTTACATTTTATGTCTTAAGGGGTCGTTGGGAAGAGACAAATATACTTATAAATTGCCTATTTACTTCTACATCTGAACATTCATACTTTGTGGCTTTTATATTTCTATTCCTTGTCATTGTGTGACAAAAAAAGGGAGTAATATTTTACACGGGCGTAGATATTTTTGCACTTTCACTGGATATGTTTTATCTACTTATTTGATGTATAACTTTTGACTTCAGTTATGCTAAACTAAGTTTGATGTTTTAGTAGTATAAATATGTCTTCGTGGTATGTTGGGTTGCATTGGTGCTATGTCTTGGTTTAGCTTGTGATATAAAACTGAAAATTATGCTTACTAAGTTCCAGTTACTTAAATGACACTTAAAATTGAACTGTTTGAGCTATGACTATTATTGATCATGTTTTCCACATATTTTACACTGGTATTTGAGTTGTCTATTTCAGGAAATAGATACTACAGTTTTTTCGTTCAAGACAGTTGCTAGTAATATGTTGTGTCATATTTTGAGTTTGTAATTTTTATTTGATTACTACCTTGACTTAGATTATTGTTATGTCACATAATGCCAAATGGAGAGTTTGTTAGGTTTTAGTTGATTTATGTAATTAGCAAATTCTATGGTCTAAAGGACTTAATTGGATAGGTTGTAAAAGTTCAAGGAGTAATGTGCAGTTTGTTCAAAAGTTAGTTAGTAGGTCTAGGGTTTCGAGTTTGGAACAAGGAGGAAAAACGGCTCGGATTTTCGCTAGATTGTTGCCAAGGGTTGGCTCGAGCTACAAAAGTAGAAACATCGTCTGTAGATCGTTACCCCTCATTCGCTCGAGCGACAGTGCGGTCCGGGAAATTTTTATTTCGTGATTTCAAGACTTTTACCCGGCCTATCACTTTTCTAACTTACCTATAAATACCAAAACACATCTGAACGTGAATTCTAAGGTTGAACATTAAGAGAGCTTCATCTGCGAGAGATCTATGATATTCTGGCTTACGACCTTTATTCTGTAATTTTGTTTTGGTAAGAAAAACATCATTCCATTAATCCAAATACCTACCATTTCTTTCTACCACATATGTCAGAGTTTTGAAGATTGAAAAAAGGTGACTGGAATTTTAGTCTGTGAAGAACAAGGTGTTCTTGTTCTTCGTTGATCCACGAGAGATAAATGATTCCACAAGGCTAGGAATGCTGTAGGTAGCAGATTCCACGGAGAGCTTTGGCAACAACAACTAAGGATTGGTATAGGGGAGTATAGGATTCAGGGAGAGTTGTAAGGAGTGCAGTCAGGGGATCAGATAGTACGGGTCGTCTAGTCTGATAGATTATAAGTTGTTAAAATCGTTTATAGTAGATTGACTAGCAAAGCGCTCGGAGTTTTTCCCAGTTGGGTTTCTCCGTGATCATACTGTTGTTCATTTATTGCTTTATATTATGAATGTATGATCTGTGGTATTTAAAATTAGGATTAAATTGACTGCATGATTAATCATCTAGAGATAATTAATTGGTGACTTGTTGCTAATTAGTTAATTAGATTTTAATTTTGTATATGACACATATTCACCCCCCTTTAGGTGTTGTTAGGGTCGAACTTGCATTTTTCAAATTGTTATATCGTTGTCGAACTAAACATGCACACACATATATAGAAAAGCGATCTTCTAAGTACCAATGCTTAGATTCAAGAAACTAAATGATTTTCTAAACTCTAAAAGATCTAATCGAAGAAAAAACACAAAATATATACATCTAATGAATTAACAAAGATACACTTACTTTCACTTTTATTGAAATATAAATATCGATCATAAACGTTGGAAATACAAATAATATGGTCTATATTTTACTACAAGTATTATAGTCCGAGTTATATATCAATATTCGAGTTTACATAATGCAGCATAAACGGAAGTAGTAATATAAACCAGTAGCCCTGAACCCACAAATACAACAAGTGTCACAACGGCGTATACTATTTCATTTCCACATGAAAACACACCAAATTTCACCTGAATAAAGTTCAATTGAAAGCATCAAGAACATGCATCCTATGATGGATCCAATTGCAGATCCAAACAACCTATATTTCAGAACTCAAGAGTTAATATCAGCTTTATGAAGGTCAGCTGTATCTAAACTATTCAATAGGTTGATCGATAGCTTTATACTTGGAGTTATGAGGGAGGAGAATAGAAAGAAACTGAAGGAAACTACTTTGAAAACAATAAGTTTCCTGACTGTATCGACACTAGCTTTACATGTGTTAAAATGATCATCTCATGCCTGTAGTGGAGCTCAATTCACGTGCTATTGGGAGTGCTAATTGGAGTCAATTTGGAAAAATGCTATTGTATACCTATGGTGCTATAATAAGCTGTTGTTATAACTGTATTTGATTCTCTTGGATTGCACATGTAATTAGCTTATTTTCTTACTTGCCCCCTATTCCAAAATGTCTATATATAGTGTGTAATATACAAAGCAAATATTGTAAAAACATTTCATCATTAATCTACAATTTCAGCTTAAATTTTATATCAGTACATCATCTCTGTCTCTTTATCAAACTTTAACTTGGTATCAGAGCCTAACCATGGTTAACACCGGATCCAATGATAACATACAGTCTGCTCAAGCAACCTCAAGCACACCATTTGGAATTAGCCTCACTCAGGTTCCACGTAAAACTTGATAGAAAAACTTCTTGCTATGGAAAAACATGGTGATGACCATCATTAAAGGCCACAACCTTGAAAGCTTAATCACTGGAACAAAAACTTGCCCAACAGAATTCTTAGCAACACAGACTACAAGATCAACTGGAGTAACTATCGAAATAATTTTCAATGCTGAATATGGGAAATGGATGTCTACTGACCAACTGTTGATGGGCTGGCTCTATTCATCAATGACTACTGAGATTTCCATAAGAGTGATGGGATCTATAAGCTCTTGCAGCCTCTGGAATGCTATTTAGGAAAGCTTTGGAGTAATGAATAAATTAAGAGTCATTTTCCTTATCATTGAACTTCAGAGGACCAAGAAGGGTTCTATGAGCATTGATCAGTACTTAAACACAATTAAACAATTAGCTGATAACTTTGAAATTGTAGGAAAAAGTATCCATCATAATGATCTTGTTACACAAGTGTTGGCTGCACTAGATGAGGAGTACACTTCCATAGTGGTTCAAATAAATAGCAGAGAGTTTATCTCCTTGCCTGAGTTGCAATCTATTATGATGACCTTTCAGAGTCGAATTGAGCACCTTAATACTGTAAGAAGCATCCTAGTCCTTGTTAACTTGAGTCGCACTTCAATAAATTTAGTGCATAGATCAAGTTTCAATAGAGCAGGCAGATCAAATTATGGAGGAAGAAATTACTACAATAGAGGAGGAAAAAATAGAGCTACAATGTCCAGGTCAACTGAAATCAAAGGACCATGTCAAATATGTGGCATAAGTAATCACTCGCAGATAAGTGTTTTAACTGTTATGATGAAAGGTATATGGGTTCAAGGCCTGATCAGCACTACCACAACAATTCATCAAAGCCAGCAGCTCTTATAGCTTCATTAAGCACTTTAACATATCCCGCCTAGTTTACAGATTCAGGAGCAAGCAACTGTGTCACTGCTGAGAGGAAAAACTTGGTTGAGGCACAAGAATGTGGTGGTAAGGAATGTCTTGCTGTTGGTAATGGTAATAAACTCCATATTTCTCATATTGGTACTAACAACTTAAACACATTGAATAAAAAACCTATGTTGCTCAACAATGTGCTGCTAGTACCATCTATTAAGAAAAACTTGTTAAGTGTCTCTCAATTAACATCTGATAATGGTGTAGGAATTTCACTCTGATTTCTGTGTTGTCAAGGACAAAGAAATGAAGGAGGTGTTGGTGGGAAACTTAAGGATTGGCTGTATCAAGTTGAGTATCCACATCAAGCCAAAAAGCCTCCCTGTCATGAGTCATTTTGTTTAAACAAATTAAACCCCTTAACCCTTATTGTGAAATCGAATGTGTCCAAAACTATTAGTGAGTATATGTCGTGGTTGAAACAATGGCATATGAGACTTGGACATCCCACAACCTCTGTAATGTCACAAGTGCTAAAAACTTGTAATGAGAAACTAGACGCTAATAAAATCAGTCAGTTATATGATGCTTGCCAACTTGGTAAATCACACTCATTACGATTCAAAGTATCTACTTCGCATGCTCTTGCTCCTCTTGAATTGGTTCACACGGACGTTTGGGGACCTGCACCCATAAATTCAACTTCTGGTTTTAAATACTATATCATCTTCAAAATGAAAGCACCTTGTCAAGTTCTAAATAATGAAAAGATTGAATATAGATCACTCAAAATCTTTGGCTGTGCTTGCTTCCCTTGCCTCAGACCATACCAAAAACACAAGCTCAGTTTTCACTCCACAAAATATATGTTCCTTGGATTTAGTAACTCCCACAAAAGATACAAATGCATCAGTCCAATAGGGAGAGTCTATATCTCCAGGCATGTAGTCTTTAATGAGAATGAATTCCCATTTCAATCTGGCTTTCTCAATAAAAGAAACAACTTACAAACTTCTGAAACCATCATTCACTATCTACCACTCCATACTCTTCCAAACTATAGCCAAACCTGCTCAACTGATGAAACTCATTCTGATGTAACTTCAACAGCAATACCTTTTGTCTTTGATCAACCAGAAATGGCTGGGAATTTGGTGCCTGAAGAAAATGAGAATGAGATCACAGAGACCAATATTGAAGATACACAAATGGTGAATCAAGAAGGAACTTGAGAAAACACGTAGTTAACTAACAAGTTCGACCTTATGTGCGGAATTAATCTATTAAAAGCAACAAGTCACTTTTTAATAGTTTCTAAATGATTAAGCATACAATTCAATTATCATATATTGAATTACCATAGTTATAATATGGAAAGAAATAAACAATGAACACCGATATGATGACGGAGAAACCCAACTGGGTAAAAACTCTAGGACCAAGCCAGTTACCTTCACTATAGACAATGCGGGTTACAGTTCAATTCCAAACTAATTCCATTAGCTGCTGCAACTCCAAGACCTGTTGCTCATTCCAGTCTTACGATCTGCTACCGTAGATACTATCTAGCCAACCTGCTAGATCTCCCGATCTACCTCTTGTAGCTTCCAAGTTCTGTTGCAGTTACAGACTCACAATCTTCTACCAAGATATGTTGTAGCAATCTCACATTCTTCTGCACACGTCTCTTCCAAGTGGATACCTAGGAATTACCTATTCATGTTCTTTTTCCTGTGCTTGTAGTCCAACCTCTCTCAATCTCCAGAAACTTGTGTATTCCAACTGAGAAAGCACATTCTTATGACCAATAAGAAGTAGGTGGTGTTTTGGTTTAAGGAATTGATGTTTTTCCCAACCGGTGGTTGTATGATCTCAAGAATCAAAAGGATAGAATCAACGTAAGAATATCTTGGATCTTCAAAGGATGATAGGAAGAAGTAATGTAATGAACAACCACACAAAATTCTTCTAATGGCTTGGGTATTTATAGGAAAGGAGAATTAGGTTGAATGGGCCAGAAAATCTGTTTAAAATCGTGAATTATGTTTTTTTCGAAACAACCTGTCACTCGAGCGAAACCTCGATGATAGGCGAGCGATGGCCTCTTGCTAGAGCGAAAGCCGGGTGACAAGCGAGCGATAGTCATTCTGTTTTGGTCGCTCGAGCAGTGTCCAGGCAATAGGCCAGCGCTAATACGGCCCCATGTTTCTCCTATTTTCATGTTTGAACCCTAGACCTCATAACCCAATTTATCCTTGACTTTTACAACATGTTACAAATTAGTCCTTTTATCTACAGAATCGCCAACACTAAAAACCTAACAAAGACCTCATTTGGCATTCTGTGACAAAACTATAAAATAAGTCAAGGAAAAATTAAAAGAAAAATCTAAACTACCCAAGCTTCATCAAACTGATGACTTTTGCATTTCTTGTTAAACATGTTTCCTGAAATCCACAACTCAATACCCAGTGTAAAAGCACGTGATACAGGAAATTAAAAAAATCCATGAACATAAATAAGCATGCTAGTTTGAGACGTGATATTAATGTCAATCAAAACACCAACTGAAATAGTCACATCACAAAATATCAAAACTCAAACAGCTATGCATATGATATGCAATGCTTAAGCATGCTAGTTTGAGACGTGACATTAATGTCAATCAAAACACCAACTGAAATATTAACATCACAAAACATCAAAACTCAAACAGCTATGCATATGATATGCAATGCAGATGCAATGTACATTCTCCTCCTTACTGTAAGTTCTCAATATTTTTATACAGTAGGCAAATGTATCTATGTCTCTCATCAACAACCCCTAGACATAAAATGCAAATATGCAAATCTCAATATTTTTCATTCAATGCTCTCCCTTTGTATATTCCCTCTCTCCCTTTTTGTCACAAATGACGAATGGATAAAAAACTTGTAACATTAACATATAATTATTAAAAAATACAGTCGTTAGCATGCATAAGTATAATCAATGTACATTAAATATTCCTACATACTCATTTCAAGTTAACATGGAGTAAATTATATAAGTGACTCATGTGTGTAAAATGTCACTAATCATTAGTAAATAGGACCCCAAACCTTAATTTTGTGAGAAAGGACATGGGAAACATTACTGCCAATAAGTGTACTCCTCTACTTATGAAAGTCAAATCATTTACAGTGCATTAGGACCTTTTAAATAAAAACTTATTGTATATTGAATTTTTCTTTTCTTCCCGTGACTTATTGCATAAATTTTCTAGAACATTGAAGCTCATAATTATTTTTCAAATCTTA
>CAIGRN010107883.1:0-12340 GCA_903798345.1 Fraxinus anomala | reverse complement strand
AGTAGACAGCTCATTATGCTGTCCGCGTTACACACACTTTTGCCTTTTACTGTTGTGGGTGTTTGTATATTTAAAAAATTAACACAATCTTTTTGACAGGAGCAGGAGGAGGAGGAAGGAATACGAGAATGATGGGGGCATTTCAAGGTGGAGGGTTTCAAGCAGCAACTTTTCCCCATTATGCCATCCAACAAGGAATTCCTTACAATGTCTATGGGTATGTCTTTCTTTGTAAGGATGCATATTAGCACGTACATTGCCCACACTCCGAACTCATTAAACTAGGGTTCCTGTTCACGCATGCCGGCTTCTGTCTCTGCGCATGAAAAATATCAAAATCACACCTTCTTTCCATCATTATGCTCTCTCTCTCTCTCACACACACACACACGCGCAGTGATTGCATAATTACAACTAACTGTGCACGAACTTAAGACATAGAAAAAGAATAATACTATTCATCATCACTAGGATTAAGCAACAGTCTATGTGACAAGTACATGTAATTAAATGATAGATTTATTTAAATATAAAATCACACAATTCATTTAATTGAACACAACACCTAAACTGGTGTTAGATAGCATTACTCTTCAATTACTATAAATAAACGATGTTTCAAAAAGTGGTTCAAGAATAAACCCTGAAAAGGTAAGGGCTCAAGAATCAGTGCTGAAAAAACCAAGATATGGAGGTAGTTTGGCTTTCCCATTTTTTGAATGAAATAACGAATACACATAGTAGAAACTCACATTCTCATATCTAGTGTTCTAAAAGATACGTCTAAGCGGCGCTTTGATGCTATGCACGACGGAAACGTCAAGCCAAGTGGCTTGGCTCCTTATTTAGCGGTCAACGATGGTTGACCGCTAATGCGTGTCTGGCACGATTATGCGCACCTATTATTATTATTAATTTTTTAATTTTATTTTACAATTCTTTTAAGTTAGAACTTAAATATTGATTTATATTTGAAACTTTCTTTTTATTGGAATTTTTTTTAAAAATGTATAAAATTTCTATAAATTTGTTTTAGATGTTTGATAGGTATTATTTTTAATTATTAAATATTTTTTGATTGATTAAAACTTAATATAATATTAAAATAAAAAAATGCATTTTTATGCTTTTTTATGCACGTCTCGCCTAAACTCCCCTAACCCATAACTTCACCTTCGCACATTACACTTTTTAGAGCAGTGCTCATATTATTGTACTCTTTGCCCCCCTCTCTCTTCATGAACAAGAACAACTCACATTGTCAATTTGTCATATACAGCCAAGAGATTAAGCTAAGTTCTTATCTGTCTTCACATTTACATAAAATGATGGAATTAAAGCAGAAGGACAAGCATTTCCATTTGGCATATAATTAATAATACAACTGCTATACTAATACTATGCTAAATTCTAATTTTCTCTTCTTTTTGTGACAAAACGTCAGGTACCCATACTCGGCTGAATATGCATATCCTACGGTTTGTAAAAATCTCTCCTTTAATTTCTTTTGAGGAAAATTTGAATTAAAATCATGTTGAAGAAGCCCATTTAAGCATTGTTTCGAAACTGAAACCCCAAGATTTTGAGAAGGCTTTAAAAACGTTTATAGTGTACTTAAATGAAATGCAAGTTAGATGCCAAATGACATTTTGACTTAGCTTATAAGTCGGTTGAACTTATAAATTAGTTTTGAAAGAGAATTAAAATAGTTGTACAACGAGTTTGACAGTGTGTAAGGTATAAAGATCTTGGCCATTGATTTGAAGAACAATTTTTCAAATCAATGGCCAAGATCCTTGTCAACTCACACGCTGTCAAACTAGCTATACAAGTAACATGATTGTTTGAAAGAACACGTCTCTGTTTATTAGTAACTTTTTTTACTTACTCATAAATGAAAGATTACTTTTTAGGCCGTAGACTAAGAGTATTTCCAAGATACTCTTTATTTATAAAGAGCATTTTATACATTATATAGAGTATTTTTAAATTTAGGTAATCAATTTTTTTTTCACTCCAACAATACTCAAAAAACATTTATTGATTTCTCCCCATATTTTAATTTAACATAACTTTTATATGTCAATAAACAATCAATTTAAATATAGTTTAAATAATTTAAGAAGTGGAGTATTGAAATTTGTGTATTAAAGGCAATTATCGTACATTAAGAATTGAGACTAAGTGCATGTTGACATTTTTTTTTGAAAAGAGTGAGTTTTTGAATAGTAAATTTTTGAAAAATGTGTAGTTAAAAAGTAGGAATTTTTTTTGGTTTACATAAATAATATTTTATTATGAGAATGTGGTTAAAAATGTGTATAAGATTGAAAGAAAGGTTGTCAAGCAGGGACTCAGACTCTCTAAATTTAAAGAGTCAAACTTATTCTCTATTTTAAAAAAGTTAAAATAGAGAGTTTTTTGGAATTAAAATAGAGACTCTTTTTTTAAAATAGAAAGTTTTTTGAAGATGCTCTTAACTCTTTAAAACAAAGCGTATTTTGTATTTAAAGAATCTGTTGAAGATATTCTAAAGCTAATGATGTTAAAATAAGCTGCTTATTTTTCCATCTTACCACTAAAATGGCTAACTATCGGTTCAACAAAATGAGAAGCACTTAATTTGTTTGAATACTAGAGATAAGTTCCTTTTTGTGATAATTTTAGTTACAAACCAAAGAAATGAAAAAAAGAAGCATGTGTGTATGATCAGTCTCCAACTGCCAATTCATTTGATGAATCGACGCAAGAGGATACTTGATTTAACATTTATCTCGACTTCTAATATGCCAATATAAGATCCATTTGGTTGAAATGTTTGGCTGTGCTTATATTTATTTTGCAGAACATGAATTTCGGAATTACATTTTTACCTAGAGATGTATTTTTTCATGAAATAATTCAGAACATACTTCTAGAGAAGTAACTTTTAACCCAGTTAAACATGCTCTTAATGAAGAAAAAATCTAATCTCGATAAAATTATCCAGTTTGTGTTTGTCCACTCATTTCTTTTGTTTCTTCGGAGACATGTCTTTTACGCTCATTATTGAAAATGTAGCTCATATGGAATGTATAACAAACATTAATGTACCTTACATGCTTGATTTAATGAGGAGAATGCAATAGGTTCACAATTTTTCCCTTTTGTTTAGAGCTACTATGGTTTGTATGGAGGATCCACCGGTCAGTATCCTACGTATGGAGGAGGATCTGGAGGAATGTTATCGGCTGCTGCGTCTTCCTATTATCCTTATCTGAACCTGGGAGAAGGGAGCATTGGAGGAGCAACAAGCGGCTACTCGACTACTCAAGGTTATGGTGTTCACTATCCACACCACCTCCTTCAGTACTCAGCAATTAACTCGACCGGGGTTTATCCACAGCATTATGGTACCCCAATGTCCCTTCCGCCTGCTACTCCGTTGCAATCAGGTTTGTACATATATATAATCACTATCATATTATTAGTTTCTACACCATACTTGTACTAGTTAATTTTTGTATAAGAGTAACAGTTTCTTTCACAAATCGATGTCTTTTAAATTTCTTGTGGAGGAGGTACTAATATCTTTGACAGTTTGTTTTGCTGTGCCACAGGCGTGAACATGGCTCTGCACGCACCAATACCTCATCATTAATGAAGAAATTCATGTCAGCGATCAATCAAGAGAGATACATTTCCATCTCCTTCACTTCATCAGAAGCTTCTGAAGTGCCTTTAGCCTAACCATGGTCCTGTTTCTCTTTCTCCCTCTCGTGGAAGCCGATGCACGTGGCATTCAGGCATTACCACACATGGAAGCCCCCCATAGGGGCTCAATCAAAATATCGGTCTCTTGGTGGGAAAGGTTCCTACAAGAGAACCAAAGCTTACATTTGCATCTCATTGCCAATTCATCAAGCCATGTCAAGGGCTGATAAGTTGGTGAAAGCATTTCTTAGTTTAGCCTTGGAGAGGCTAAGGCTAAGCAATATGTACATCCATTTTGAAAATTAAGCCGCTGGAAGGCTAAGCAAAACATCTTTTAAATCAACTTTGTTGAGTATTGTAAATTCGAAAAAGCTCAAAATCTTAGATTTTCAAATTACTAATCCCTCCAATGTTTTCTAAGCATAGCTATACTAACTTGAAGACGTAGCGGCAGATTAGGGAATCGGGGAATGGGATGCCCCAAGTTTTTGTTAGCCATAAAGATTTTAAAACTCGTTTTTAGAAATGTTACATTTTCTTCCAAAAACAGATCATCTCTCCTTAGGGTAAGGGTGATGACTGACTCTTTGCTGTTTTTCTTCTTTGTATATTCGTTAAAGGGCTAAACTTTTGGAGTTGTTGCCCCTGTAACTAACACCAAGACTAAATTAGGAGGGATAGTTTTAGAACTCTTTTTTATTTTTTCAAGTTCTAGATTAAGGGCACTTGCCTTTTAAGAGACTCCACCAAAGGGTTGTGGAGTATCAATCAATTGCATATGGAAGTTCACCCAATGATATTTTTTCTCTTGGGCACTTCTACATTTACAATATCAACCATGGTTAGGATTCAGGTCATCTTCATCTTCTTTCTGATATATCTTTCTCTGTCTCTCCATCTCTCCCATCTTTCTCCCTGTCTTTATCTTTCGCGAACTTAATTTTATCTATGTTGAAACAAACTTGATGCTCTTTACATTCAAGTAAATGGTTTGGATTGTAACTAGCTAGTAAGAAGGCTCATTCTCCATCAGTGTTGATCGAGAATGGGAACTTATTTTGAATTTTTGAGTAATTTTATTAAAGAACTGCTTAGTTTACATTCCTTCTACTTGACTGCTCCCATTACATGTCAATATTATTCATAATTGCAGGAGTGTTAAATCAAATTACAAACACTCACATTCACAATAAACGAGTGAAAAGCCATTCTATCTGGTTTTCATGTTAAACAGCGAAGCTTAGCTAGTTAGTAAATAGAGCTGATCTCGTGCCCACGGTGGGCAGGATAACGATTGCTCACCGCTGATGTGGCAAGCCAAAAAAATGCGGTTAAAACTATTTTTTGACCTTTCAAAAGAAAAAAAGGTGGCCATTATTCTCTCCGACGACTGCAGTAATCTTCCTTATGTAGCAGCTTGTTATTTGAGGTATTAGCTTATTATTTGAGGCAACAAAATTACACGAAATTAATGCCTCAAATAATAAGTTGTCACATAGAATAATTATTGCAATTGTTGACTATGAATAACATTATTCTTATAACTCCTATCCACTGTGGGTAGGAGATCATCTCTGAGCTAGTAAATGTCTGTTAATAAATCGAGTTTGTTGGCTAAATTGCACACAAGGTCCTCAACCTCCACTCCTTTTGTCAACCTTATTTTCTTGATATTCTTACCCTCAACCTTTCTCGTTTTAGATGTTGTTAGTCAGTTACATTTTCTGTCCAAATTTTCCATAAAATTGTCGTGGTATATGTAGATGACGAGAAAGGAGAGAGTATTATGGTGCGTTTGATTGCGATAGTGAAATTTGCATGGAAATAAAATAAATTTTAGGCACATTTGTATGAAAATTATTAATTAAATGTGTTTGATTAATTTAATTTTCAACATAGAAAATATTATGCTCATTTTTTATTGGTTAGCAGATGAGAGAGAAAGAGAGAGTAAATTAATTGGAAAATAAAAATCACATGACCTTAAATAAAATATTTTCCTTGTTTAAAGGAAAATATGGTTACTTGATCAAAACTGGGAAAATATTTTTCATGGAAAGTATTTTCAATCAAACAACACAAAAGTAGAAAATTAAATGAAAAAAAAAAAAATATTTTTCATGAAAAATATTGACAGTCAAACGAACCCTTAATGTCTAAACACTTTGGCCATGTCTAGAGAGGATTAAAGTCAGATTTTTAATAAACTTTGATAAAAGTCGATAAAATGTGTAATTGGAAAGTTGAAGATCCTATGAAATATATAATTAAATTAATTATTAACTTTAACTTAAATTAAAATCTAAATTTTAGTTTCTACCAAACTGTGGCAGAGTGGCTTTATATACTTTAAATAAGTTAAGAAACAAAATATACAAGAAAAAAATCAAAATAAAAATATTAAGCCTTTGTTCGGATTTCCTTTTAAATTGCTAAAATTATTTGTTAGTTGAAATAAATGGTGGATGAGTGGATAATATTTGTAGATCTTACAAAATGTGTAATTAAAATTAAAATTAGATTTCGAAAAGTAAACTTAAAAAAGGAAACCCAAACAAAGGCTCAATCGTCTTCTTCACATGAAAAACCACCCCACCTCCGGCCCAGCGAAAGCTGGAAACCCACCTGCCAGCGCTGGTTGGCAACAAATCAAATCAAATGATATGATGCCCATCAACCGCACCACCAACAAACTCAACAAACTCAATTAAATGGAGATTTTAGTCTACTCAATGATATGGATTAGTTATAAGAGTAATGTTATTTAACTCCACTAAAATTACAACCTCAATTTAGGTGTCGTTATAGTTTAGGTGGCTTAACGCTACCTAAACTGGGGTTGTAACCCCAATGAGACTACAAAGTATTACTCTAGTTATGATCCTAACTAGCTCAAGAAGAGGAGCAACCTGCAGCAAATTACACTTGCTTGAACTCCGACTTGGCATACGAAATATAAAAAAGAAAAAAGGCATAATGTTGCACAAGTTAAGTTTAACATTAACTATATGTATATGAATTTTACCAATTTGCCAAAAGAAATGTAATAAATGCAGTGATATATTCCAAGGTGCCAGCAGATGATTTGATAAAAAAATTGACTCTATTTAAAACAATCTAATGATGGAATGTCGTATAACATTATGTCAAAATTTTTGTCTGGAATTATGGTACTGTAGCATGATTGGTATGTATATATAGGCCACATACCTTTTCCTTTGTAAGACACTATTCATCTACAATAATGAGCGCCATTATCCCAATCATTCAGAATCACCATATAATTTTTGAATTTCCCTAATCTTAAGTAAATTTAGCAACAAACTTGCAAGCAAGCTAAAAAGGAGGACATGATCCAAACGTTTTAATTCAAACTTCTGAGAGGCGAAACAAGCATCAATGCCAGAACAAGTCGAATAATAAACAAGATTTCTATTTGATATCCTTTCTAAATATACAAAATTGGAAGCAGCTTATAGAGAAAAATTTCCTCGGAAGGTAAACGAAGAGTAAGCCCAGAAAGTCCTCGAGTATTTTCTGATTTCGAACATTATTGATGATATGGATACTAAATCCTTGTCAATGCAGAGCCACCAGCAATCCTCTTTATACAATCTGAAAGCCTGGTATAGTACAGCAATAATTGAGTCAATGCAGCTCTCAAGATTTCCATACCACAGAGGAAGTTGCTGAAAGAAGTAATGACGCCATTATGGATAAGCTCAATTGCAGTTTTCCGTCTACCAGCAAGTCCTTAACAATAGGCTCGACTTCAGCAACAGTTATTGGCCGTTCTGAACCAGAGTTTGGGTCCTCAGCTGTCAACAAAAGGTCAAATAAGCCAACTACGAAATAATGGAAATATGCTATATATTCATTATGATACTTACAGGCTATGGTCTTTACAAATTTGATAAGGTCACTGAAGTGCTCAACTAGCAGTTCTTCCTGCATGGAAAAATTAATCACTAAAGAGAAAAATCATAATTAATATTGAAAACCTAAAATCTACCTGATACAAGTGGCAGCTATTGCTGCTAAATATAAAATGAACAGAAAGTCTACTGAAGCCAGTTCCATGTACCACAAGGATTGAAATTTGATTTCTCATATTGCCGATTAAATGACCTTTTTAACCTATAAAAGAGGGTCTTGTCTCATAACCAACATTAAGTAAACATCAGAGTATCATGCAGCACATTATTTGGTCTTGACAAGCTGGTTGGGGTGGAAACCACAAGTTAAAAGTTAAAATGGTGGTCATAATTTGATATCAAGAATAACTTCTTGCAACACAGAGAGATATTTGAAGCAAACATTTGTATAATTACCACAAAAATGGCTGTATTATTCTTCAGCAACTCTTCAAAGTGCATTTGAATTTTCCCGCCATCTGGACCAGCTTCCTGAAACTCGTGAAAAGTACGACTTTGTTGGATACCAACATGTTCGTGTGTATTTACGTAAAAATATTTATATATAGAAGAGTTGATTACACCTTTAGTACATCAATTGTCATGTCGTAGTTATTTATCAGAAATACAGTCTACAGCTTTCGTTTCGGGAACAATTTAGCAAGCTTGACAAGCAAGTCATCGATAGCCATTCGCAGTCTCTCAAGTTCAGCTCAAGCTGTAAATATTGACAATGTATATGATTAATAATCTAATCAACAGTCTGAAGGATTGAGAACAAAGTACTTCTAGTATCTCTAACCTGACCATCTCCATAATCAACGTTGAGGTGAATGAGGCCGTAAACTCGGCATAGCGCCTCATGACATAATGTGGATGTACATCATCTTCCCACAAAGTCCGGATATTGGCAGTTCGGAGGCTGTTAAGGTGCATGTCAAATACCATCTTGAACTGTGGCCACAAATCAATGTTGACCTGCTTAGAGAGAGAGATATCAAGATCTTCATATAGTTAATCAAGTATCATAATAATACCAGCCATTTGCTTTAGACCTTTTATCAAATTCAAATTACTGCTTTATCATAACCAGAGGTTGACAGGTGTTACGTATAGTAACTACTACTGAAATCAACTGTTCAGAAGTTTCCAGGATAAAATCATAGGCTATGCCAGTCCATCACTCAAAAGTCACAACATATAGGTTCTTTTACAAAATTACAGAACACATACCTTATCCAAGAATGAATCCAGGCATGGAATTCGGCGTCGAGACATTACCAGCTGTGGGAAAAACAAGAACAAGGGATTCAAATACTTCAACAATAAACAGAATGTTGGATTAAACCATCATAACTACATGCATTAAATTTTTCCGAACTTGACAGGGAATAGCCAATGTTTCATTTTCTGTCAAAAAGCACTACTATTGAAGGTTCTGTTTGCCAATCGAAAAAGAATATGTAAAACACAATATCTAACACTTAATAAGTCTCCTTTACAGTTCAAAATCTCGACAGATATTCACTGTAAAAGCCCATTTATTAAGGAATTTCAGACAATGTGTGGAGATATAATTGCTACTAAAATGGGAAGGTTCCCAATTGGCCACCACTTTGAACAATTACGCCAAAGGTGTGGCCTGTACCGAGTCTGACACTCCAAGAACACATCAGGAAACAAACTCTACAATGGCCCTCTGTAACTTGTGCACCAAAGCAAATGATATTGAACGCTTGAAAACGTTCACTAAGAGAAAACTCTTCCAGGCAATCTTAATCACACCAGAAATCATGACAGGGTCTTATGAGGTGAAACATCAGATACTTGATCAGAAGAAAACTCCTATAAAAAAACTAAATTCAAGAGTTATGTTACAGAACTGTATGCATTAAAAGAAATAATTTATGACAGCCATTTTAATGGTAAAAGTGTAGACAGTTAGCTGGTGCTGGTGTATAATGCGAATCATGAGCATCAGACCAATTGCGTCAAAACAATTTGAAAGAATTGTATTGAAGTGTGTCAGCTACTACAAAGGAGCCTAATAATTTCAAAAACAAACTATTCAATCATCATTATCACGAAGCAAAATATTTGCATTTGTAAACATCTTGAAATGTAGTGGTAGTATAAAACTTGTGTTTTTGAAATAAACTTTAGTCAATAATATGCAATGTCGACAGTTCAAGGTTGCAGTATCCTCAGATAGTAAACTTCCTAGGAAACGGTGGATGCAGTGAGCATAACATCCAGCTTCGGCCACAGGTTAAAGTCTGGTCTTAACAACAATTAATCAATTGTTTCTCTTTGTTGCAAATGCCAGCTATAAAGTTATTTCTTTTTGTTATTATATCCAGTTACAAGTACACAAGTGCGAGAGAGATTTGTGGATACCTGCAATTATGTCAAAAAATATGGTTTCTTCTCCAAATAATTCATCTGAGAAAAGGTATCTGGAAGATGACAAACCAGTAGAGAATAGCATATTTAAAGGCATGTATATTCTTATATTGCACACTCATATAACCATCACTAAAATTCAATACAAAGGAAAGGAGAGAACTATATAGTACTCTGAAGTAGCAGTATCCATAAGTAACTTGTGCAAGCTCCTGTAAAGGACTTCTTAAGGATACTTTTTGAAGCTGGCTTCAGCTATATGTGGAATCAATGCAGGTTCATCTATTTCCTGGAAAAGAGATTCTATAGTCAAATATATTACACTTGAGAAAACAGACAAGAAATTTGTTTACGTAAAATGTCATTCACTAATACAAGATAAAACTAGATCTGCACTTTAGATATTTAGTCTCATAAAAAAATAAAAAATAAAAAATAAAAAAATCAAAGATTGAACTGCAGCAGGAAATTACATGTCTCCAAAGATTTCCCATTTTTAAGATTGATTGTTCAATTTCAATCATTTGACAAAATTGTCTCAAATTCTTGTGGTTCATAGCTATCGGTGTGGACTCTTTACCAGATTCCATTCCTCAATTTTCTTAGCTCAGTTAACAGCAATGGATGCCCTTCGAGGAGTAATATTCCGATGCTAACCTCCAAATGTTGTACTCAAGGACGAAACAAGCCTTAACTGGATAAGAAAGGTTTGCTTACTTGTAGCAGTGATATTATTTTGTATGTTTTCTCCATCACTATACCCCTCTACAGAATTAAATTGTTATATTTGGTGATTGACGATACCCCTTGGCCTTTGCTTGCTCCAAAAAGATAAGCAAGAAGAAATATGTATGGGGGTTGTTTGACAAAGTTTTTGATAAAAGTTTTAGCCGATTTTGATAAAAGTTAATGAAACGCATGGTTGAAAAGTTGATAAAAGTTGTGGGTCTCGTGAAGAAGTTTGAATTTTATAAAATTTTATCAAACAAGCACATGATTCCACTTAGCAAGGTGTCCGCCACTAACTAAAAGAAGTCTAACATCACCAAATGCAGTTCACTATGAGTTTGATTTCCTTCATATTGACAATGGACAGCTTCCAAAAATAAAATCATTGTTAAACAGTAACTTTGAACCTCCTAGAACCCAAATGATCATATATTCCACAATTAACTTATCATTGTCTATTACATTTAGGGGCTCTGTGAAGTTGATAAAGCAGGTAGGTCCCATGAAACATGTAGTAAAAAAGTAGATAAAAGTTGTGGTCCAATGAATGTGCGGTGAAAAATGAAGTTTGACAAGCCTTTTAGCAAACAAAACCTTTACTAAACAAGTTGTAGAAATCCCGAGAATTAAGGGAATATTTTGTATTATAATGTAATTGATTATGTTTAATTAGGTA
The DNA here is from genome assembly GCA_903798345.1 of Fraxinus anomala. Classification (NCBI taxonomy): domain Eukaryota; kingdom Viridiplantae; phylum Streptophyta; class Magnoliopsida; order Lamiales; family Oleaceae; genus Fraxinus; species Fraxinus anomala. The sequence goes on along the minus strand of CAIGRN010107883.1, from coordinate 925 downwards.
CATTATTTAGATTAGGTAAATTTCTCCTCTTTTTTAGAACCTTACCTTTTTGGTTCATTGTGCTATAAATTCAGTTCAGAAGGTTGTAAATTAATAATCAGAAAGTAATACAATTAACTTTCATATTTCATTCCGTTTTCTACATGTTATCAGAGCAAGGTTCTTTCCTAACCTAGCCACCCTAGCCATAAGCCGTCAACGGCAGCAAACGTTGAACACAGCAAAGAGTCGACAACCTCAAAGCCTGTTAACAGTGAAGTTGAATCCCCCACAGCCATGAGCCCTGGTGGACTTGATAATTTATCATTCCAATTCAAAGTGGAAAAATTGAATGGAAAGAATTATCGAGAATGGGCTCAATCAATTAAACTTATCGTCGACGGAAAAGGAAAACTAGGATATCTTACCGGAGAGAAGAAGAAGCCTGCCCCAACCGACACCGTCCTTCTACAAAGGTGGCAGTCAGAAAACTCGATGGTAACAGCGTGGATGGTTCTCTCTCTGACTCCCGCAATTGGAAAAACTTACCTTTTCTACCAACGGAAAAAGATATGTTGGACGCTGTACAGGACATGTACTCTGACAATGAAGATTCATCCAAAATCTTTGAAATCAAAACTAGGTTGTGGCGGACGAAACAAAGGGAAAGAGAGGTGACAGAATACTATCTTGAAATGAATTCCCTCTTGCAAGAACTCGACCAAAACCTTGAAGAAGAATGTGATAGCCCAGCTGACAGCGTACAGTACAAGAAGAAATTGGAAAGGGTATACGAGTTTCTGGCCGGCTTGAATCGAGACCTTGATGAAGTAAGGGGCCGAATTTAAGCAAGCGACCCTTGCGGTTTGATAAGTGCTTTTTTATATACTTATTTTATTGTCAAAATATGAACAATTGTTAATTAATATGTTGAAATATAGTTTAA
>CAIGRN010107866.1:0-15680 GCA_903798345.1 Fraxinus anomala | reverse complement strand
CATTTATATTTTAATGGTTTCGAGAGCCTTGTGAAAACTCGATTGTTGTTAAGGATATGTGCTCCTTGTTTTAAGTCACTTAAGGATAAGTACTTCTTGTTGTAAGTCACTTAAGGATAAGTGCTCCTTGTTGTAAGTCACTCAAGGATAAGTGCTCCTTGTTGTAAGTCACTTAAGGATTGATGCTCCTTGTTGTAAGTTATCATTATAGTGCATTTGGCCTTACTCGTGACGTAGAGCTTGGTAACGGGGACGTAGAACACATTGTGTATCGAACCCCATTAAATTGGTTTGTTATCTTTACATTATTGCACTTTAGTTTACATTACCTTTGATATTGTGATTTATTCATACTTGAATTAAGTTATTAAACTTTGATATTTAATTCTAGTATCATACTTTGAAATTATATCTTGTGTATTGTACAGCTTTGAGACAAAGAGTCGAAAAAGTTTCAAATACCAATTCACCCCCCTCTTGTTTTGTTATCTTTACATTATTGCACTTTAGTTTACATTACCTTTGATATTGTGATTTATTCATACTTGAATTAAGTTATTAAACTTTCATATTTAATTCTAGTATCATACTTTGAAATTATATCTTGTGTATTGTATACCTTTGAGACAAAGTGTCGAAAAAGTTTCAAAAACCAATTCACCCCCCTCTTGGTTAGCTATTCTTGGGTTATCAAAACCAACTTATAAAGGGTTGGGTTACTCCTCTTAATAAAGTTGACCTTTTAAGATGAAACCCCAAATCTTAATGTGGTATCAGAGCTCATTAAGCTCTAACGAGTAATTCGATCAGGTTAAGACTTCAAAAGTGAGCATATGAATTTCAAGATTGGTATGCTCAAATGAGCCACCATCTTGTGGGGGCATTTAATGGATAGAATCCCATATCGAATAAAGATGTATACATAAACCAACTTATAAATGGTTGTGTTACTCCTCTTAATAAGGTTGACCTTTTAAAATGGAATTGGCTTGTTCATTTAGCAAGATTTTTCTGAGCATGTCATAGATCTCGGAGTACACAACTATATGATAAAAGTTTCATGTCAATTGAAGTTGGTTTGATGCCTAATGTAGGGAGGATGAAAGAGTAGTGCTAAGGTATTTTGCAAAAGTATCATATCTTTTTGCTTCTTCGATAAACTAGATAATTAGGCTTCATCCATTAAATTAGTAGCGCACACACACTTTTATATAAGTGCTATGAGCTTCATTGTATCAAAAATTGGTAAAGATTGAAATTCATTTGGACCAAACAAAGGGGGACGAAATGTTTTACCTACTTGTGAAAGTTGCAGACAACAGTTTGCCTAGTCGAGCTGTTCAAAGGAGAAATTTAGCCCATAACACACAAAACACACCTATCCGAGAGGAATACCCTCCACAAGTTCTCCTATTTACAATTCCAAATTTCATCCACCAAATCATCAATTCAACCCTTCATCTAGTTGATACTTGAATCTAGGGCATTTATCAACATCAAATTTCACTCTAATCCATAGTAGCATGGCTTAATTCTTGTTCTAGGATTTGAATTGTGCATATTGGAAATTCTCGAAATTTAAACATACATGTGGAGATGGGGCTATAAATCATGGAATGAGAATTATTTGTTGTTAATGCATTGATTAAAATATTTTGGACTATACTATAATAATAATAATTCACATTTCCCATTTGATTTTTGTAGGCATGCTTTTATGGTGAAATGCTCCAACGGATAATTTTATCCCAATTCTCACCAACAAAACCATGCATAATAAAAAAGAAGTCTTAGGGTGTTCATCCATGATTCCCATCAAACTACTCAATGAGTTATATGTCGGGAGAGATGCAAACAAATAGACACACGGTGGAATAATTATTATCCCTAAAAGCAGATAAATAAAATGTCCTTTCTGAAAATTGTATATGTTGAAAAGTTTCTAAAGAAAATCAATCACATTAAGCCACAAGAATACAAACAATTATTTTACGTAGAAAAACTTATCCAATGTGAGGAATAAAAATCATGGAACCTAGTCCAGTCTAAACATCTACTATCTACCAAATAATGGCTACACACAGTCTTACACAACTAGAGGCTACAACATATATTTCTACAAGATGACAAAATCTCGACAAAATAATATGAAATATGAAAAATATACCATCACATACGGTTACTGTTCATGCACATTAACCAATATTCTCGAACTCAAATCTGATCTCCACCGTCCAGATTATAGTTTTGTGTTTTGTGAACCTCTCTAAATTTCAGCTCAATAGGACTACGGACGTCAGACTTGGATCTTTGATGAAATCTAGATGCATGAAAAAACTATTTTTTCTCTCTTTTTGAAAAACGGCTTCTACCTTTATTTTCTTGTATTTATGAATTCCTTAGGGTTAACACTTGAATGGGCTTTGAGAAATAATATAAGACCCCAAACATGGGCTTTCATCTACATAAGAGGAAATAATCCAACAAATCTTTTCCTTCCGACTATGGGGAGGAATTCGCTACCCCAACAATCAAACAACAACCTTCAAGCTTTTTCTTTGATAGTGTCTTCGTTAACAGATCATAAACATTATGATCGGAATGAACTTTCTTAAGTACTAGCAACTTATCATTCAATGCATCCCTGGTCTAATGATTCATGCATCAATATATTTCGATCTTGCATGGAAACTAGAATTTCTAGCATGATGAATAGCACTCTGGCTATCACAAAATAACAAATACCTTTGCTGCTTGAAACCAAGTTCTCTTATGAACTTTTTTGCCCATAACAACTCTTTAGTTGCCTCTGTTATTGTAATAAACTTTGCCTTTGTCGTAGAAAGGGCAATACACTTTTGAAGTTTTGATTGTCAAGCTACAGTCCCACCTGCAAAAGTAATCAAATAACCTAAAGTAGACTGATAGAGTGTCCGTTTCCAAAACCAAGTCTCAAATTGGAAGTACCTCGAAGATACCTCATGATCCATTTAACTGCATTCTAATGCTCTCTTCCTGAATTTAACAAGAAAGTGCTAACTACACTAACTGTATGTGCTATTTGTGGTCTTGTGTAGATCATCGCATACATCAAACTTCCTACTATTGAGGTGTAAGAAACTTTTTCCATGTTTACTTCCTACTATTGAGGTGTAAGAAACTTTTTCCATGTTTTCTTTTCTCTTATCTACAGAAGGACATTGCTCAATGCTCAATTTGAAGTGGGTAACAAGAGGAAAGCTAACCACTTTAGCCTTGTCCATACTAAACCTCTCAAGTACTTTCTTAATATACTCCTCATGTAACAAATACAACTTCTTGACACTCTGTCACGACTGATTCTTACGCCAATAATTTTCTTTAACTATCCCAAGTCTTTCATAGTAAAAGAATTACTCAACTGCTTCTTCAACCTATCAAATTCTTAAACCATTCTTACCAACAATCAACATATCATCAATGTAGAGCAGTAAAATGATAAAATCATCATCAGGGTTTTTCTGAATAGATACTCATTGATCAAAAGTTGTTTTCTTGTAGTCTTGCTCCTCCATAACAAACTCAAACTTCTTGTAACACTATTTCAGTGCTTGTTTTGTTTCATACCATAAAGACTTTTCTTCAACTTGCACACAAAAACCTCTTTTTCATTTCACTTTGAAACCCTCTGGACGTTCCATATAAATCTCATTCTCCAAATAATCATGAAGGAAGATAGTTTTCACATCCATCTGCTCAACTTCTAAATCGAGACTAGCTGCTAGACTAAGAACAATATGAATAGATGACATCTTTACAACTGGAGAGAAGATTTTATTAAATCAACACCTTTACTTTGACCAAAACCTTTTACAACCAATCTAGCTTTATACCGTGATTGTGAAGTGTACTCATTTTGCTTCACCTTGTAGATCTACATGTTCTTCAAAGCTCTTTTGTCCTTAGATAGCTTTACTAATTCAAAAGTATGGTTATCATATAACGATTATAATTCATCTTGCATGGCTTCAACCTACTCTGTCTTATGTGCATTGTTTGTGGCTTCTATATTACTCTCAGGCTCTTCATCAGATGTCAATAACACATATTGCTCTGCTGAATAGTATATGTAAGGATGTCGATCTCTAGTAGACCTCTTGATTGAAACCTCTGGTGTAATATCTGGCAGTATCAATTGCTCATCAGTTTTATCATATGTCCGAGCTCACAAGGGAGCATCAACATTACCTATACCCTGATGGACACCCTAAACATCATCCTTGACATGAGTAAGTAAATTTTTCATAGGAACCAGATCCAAATCAATCAAACTATGATCTTTCTGATTTACACATTTCTCTTCTTTCTTAATAGCTTGAATCATTTGATCTTCAACAAACACGACATCATTGCTTATCATAATTTTCTTCTCAACCAGATCATAAAACCTGTATCTAAACTCATCTTGACCATAACTAAAGAATGCACATTATCGTGTTTTCACATTAAGCTTGGACCACTCATATTTCGGAACATGTACAAATGCTTTACACGTAAACACGCGCAAGTGATCATATGAAATATTCTTACCATTCTAAACTCTGTCTAGTACATCATACCATAAGGGAACACAAGGTGTAAGATTCAACACATGTACAACCATGCTCAATGCTTAACCCCAGAAGAATATTGGAAAGTGGGCTTGAGAAAGCAAACATCTAACTCTTTCAACTAGTGTTTTGTTCATCCTTTTGGTTATGCCATTCAGTTGAGGAGTTTTTGGAGTTGTCTTTTGATGTTGAATTCCATATTGTTTGCAATACTCACTAAAAGGACCAGAATACTCTTCCTAATTTTCTATTTGGATATACCTCAGCTTCTTCCCAATCTATCTCTCAACTAGGGCTTGAAATTGCTTGAACACAATCCATACTTGGTCTTTTGTCTTCAAGGTATAAACTCATAATTTCCTTGCATGTTCATCTATGAATGTTATAAAGTAATTGGAGCTGCTAGGTGTTCTCATCTTCATACGACCACATAAATCTGAATGTACGTAATCCAATATTTATGACTTCCTCGAATGAGGGAAATTCTTGAAAGAGACTCTAATATGATTCTCAGAGAAACAATGAGTACACCTTTTTGGATGTTTACTTTTCAGTCCACTTAGTATATTTTTTTTCTTCAATATAACTAATTATTTCTCACTCATGTGAGCTATTCTCTTATGCCACAACTCTACTATACCATCATCCTTCATTGTATTAACAATGTCACTGGAGAGTTTTGCTCGTAAAATATACAATATAGAGACCATTTTCCCTTGAACCATAATCATAGCACCCGATGTGAGCTTCCACTGACCATCACTAAAGGTATTGCCATACCCATCATCATCAAGTTTTCCTATAGAAATGAAATCTAAATGGATGTCTAGAATATGCTTCACATCTATAAGAACCAACCTCAAACCATTACTCATCTCCAAATACATATCTCCAATACCAATGACTTTAATAAGCCATCATTACCCATCTTTATAGTTTCGAAATCACCAAATCTATAGAATATAAAGAAATCCTTCAGCGATGTAGTTTGAATGCAGGCACCATGTCGATCACCTAATTGGTCTCATAACTAGCAAAATTGATCATCTCATCATCATAAATAATGAGGAAGTCTGTTCGGAGTAGTGGTAGCAACTCTATCATCAGTATCTTTGTTGTCCTCGTTTTTTCCTTCATTCCCTTTCTCATTTTTGTTTTATTTCTTCCACTTCCTGCAATGTTTCTCAATGTGTCCCTTTATTCTACAATGATAACATTCAACATTCACAAACATGTTTGACTTGCCTCTGCTTCTGTCTCTATTCTTTAGACCTTTGCTCTTACTTTTCTCCATCTATTCTGTAACCAAGACCTCTAAGTGTAAAGACGATCCCTAAAAGTTTCCTTTCATCTCTTCATTTAAAAGACTAATCTTGGCCAGATCCATTGTGATGACACCATTTTGAGCAAAGTTAGACAATGAAGGTCTAAATGTTTTACATGAATCTGATAGTGAGCCAAGCAACCACAACCCTTAAATCTCATCATCAAATTGAATACCCATTTCAGCCAACTAATTAATAATTCTTTGGATTTTATTCAGATGATCAGTTAAGGAGTCCCGTCCTGGTATCTCAACCCCATCATCTGCTTAATGAAATATTTTATTATTTATAGTCTTCCTAGCAAATATTTGTTCAAGGTTACTCTACAGAGTATGTGCATGTGCCTTCCCACTAACATGGTTTAAAACATTATCATCTACCCACTACTTGATATACCCGCAGACTTGTCGATGCAACAAACTCCATTCTTCATCGATTTGTTACTTTGTTTTTCAGTTGCAAATACCGGTAGGTAATAATATTTCTCATAAAGAAGATCCTTCATTTTTTCTTTTTATATGTGATAATTCAAACAATTCAAGTTTATCATTTTACTCAAATTTGCTTCCATAATCTAAAACTCAAATATGAGAATTTAACTCTGATACCATTTGTTGGGAGAGATGCAAATAAATAGACATTAAATTACGATGTTCGACTTAAATTATACCTAGAGAGGGAGGGTGAAAAGATGATTATGCAAAATTAAAAATTAATAATTAACTAGAAACAAGTTACTATTAATTATCTCTAGATGGTTAATTAATCAAGTCAATTTTCCTAAATTGAATTATCGTAATTATATGAAAGCAATAAATAAACAACCGGAATGATCACGGAGATATCCTAACTAGGTAAAAACTTCGGGCACTTTGCCAGTCAACAATCCACTATAAACGAATTATAAGTTTATAGTCCGCTAGACTTGACTACCACTAGTACTTTCTGACATTCCGACTGTAATTTCCACAGCTCTCCGAGATTGCGTGCTCATGCACCAGCTCTCAACTACAGTTTCAAAGCCCTCTTAAATTGCGTGTTCCTGTATCAACTTCCGACTTTATGAATTGGTCTATCTCCTATAGATCAACAAAGAACTTTATGTTCTACAACAACTGTAACTTCAGTTAACTTCCTTTGATCTTCGGGATTTCTGACAGATGTGTAGAAAATAGTAGTTTGGTATTTGGATTATGGATTTGATGTTTTCAATGCCAAGAACAAATCAAAACATGAATGTTGAAAGCTTAATTGATGAAGAGGACATGGAGCAGTATGTATTTTCTCATTGATCAACCTTAGAGAAATTGTTCATAGGCTTGCTGATATTTATAGTTTAGGTTTAGAATTGAACGTATCGGACAAAAAATCTTAAAAACGCGAATTAAAATTTTTGGAAAACACTTGCCCGAGCGAAAGCTAGACGACACTGAGCATCAGGATGTCGCTCGAGCGAAGGCAAGGTGAGAAGTGGGCGACAATGTTTCTATTTTTGCCGTTTGAGCAAAGTTAGGGTGACAGTCTAGGCGCCATTTTTTCTTTCTTTCCATTCTCTAACCCTAGACCTAATACAACTCAATTAATAGTATTTGCAACTTATTTATTAACTCTTATAACACATTAATTCTAGTCATTTTTATTCACAGATTTGCCAATTACATTAAAAACCTAACAAGCTCTCCCTTTAACATTCTGTAACAAAACTACAAATTTAAAGTCAAGGTAGTAAAAATATAGTCACAAACAATTAGTACGATCATACCAGCTATCTTGATTGAAATGTGCTTTTCCTTTGTCAACCTGTTTCCTGAAACAGACAATTCAATACCAGTGTAAAAGTACGTGAAACAGTAATATGATAATTAAATGCAATTCAAATAGTTAATCGTAAGTTATACCAGCTAAATTAAGATGCAATATCAATGGAAACAAACATACAAAAAGAAACATTGATACCACGAAACATCAAAACTTAATCTAGCTAATAACAAAAATATCATATACCTCCGATCAAAATTTTAACATTAAATGTTAACATCAAATAAAAAAAAAATTGAAAGTACCTTTATGGTGATATATCTACTCCCCCTTTTTGTCACAAATGAAAATGGACAGACAATTAACATACATTAACCCTAAAATACAGTTGTTAGCATGCATAAGTATAAGCAATGAACAGTAATCCTTCCCACATACGTAACTTAAATTAGCATGGAGTAAATTGTATAAGTGACCTATTTGTGTAAAATGTCACTAAAATTTTGGAAGTGGACTCCAAACCTTAATTTGTGAGAAATGATACGCTAAATACCACTGCGAATAAGTATATTCCTATATTTATGAAAGTCAAACCATTTAAAGCACATTAGAACCTATATAGAAAATCTCATTTTGTATGGAAATTTTTTTCTCCCCCTGACTTTGAGCATAATTTATTTTCACACTTTTCAGTCTTTTAAGCTCATTATTATTTTTCACATCTTAAGTGCAGCTTCTTCTTCATTAAGTGACTAAAATGACCCCTGTAGCGAGTTTTAGGCCGATTAACTCAAGTCAGTTGACCATAGGCAACATGTTATGAGAAATCTCCACAAAGTTAATTGCTCGAGTCAAATAGGCTCCGAAAAAGAATAAAAGATATTGAGTTTTTTATTACAAGGGATAAACCTGAACTTATGTCTAATAAAAAATGTCTATTCATGTTCAAAATCACCTTACTAAAATATGATTACCATCCCAAATCTCAAACACGCGGTAGAGTCCCACTAACAATATCATAGTGTGTGCAGTGCAGATAGTACATGAATACACCAATCCTAAGTACTCCATAAATAACCTAAACCATTAATGGAAACTATGCTACAATTCATCAATTAAATTTATGCTTGATCACAACAAACAAATTCAAGTATATTGTATATTATGCTGTAAAAACTAAGTCTCACATTTTATTTTTCAATTTTTGTTGTTGTTTTACTTTAAAATATGAATGTACCAAACACATAATAATAATAATAATAATAATAATAATAATAATAATAATAATAATAATAATAATAATAATAATAAAAAAATGCATGAAATTTCTATCTAAAAAAAAAATAAAAATATGATGCATACATAAATCAATATCACACAATGCTAAAATTCGAGCATGCACCAAAGAACCCAAATATAGAGTCACAAACACTAATAGCCGTCCTAAGAGATTCAAATGTCAGACCTAATTAGTTTTCTGTAGAGATTTGCTCAAGAGTTACAATACGGTTTCTACAAGCTCTTGAATAAAATGATGTTGTATATCAACATGTTTGGTTCGAGAGTGTTGAACGGGATTTTTGGAAATATTGATGGCACTAGTGTTATCACAAAACACAGTCGTAGTTCCCTGTTCAATTCCATAATCACTCAACATCTGATTCATCCAAAGCAGTTGAATGAAACAACTTCCTGCAGCTATATATTTGGCCTCTGCCGTAGATAATGAGATATAATTTTGTTTCTTATTCATCCAAGCTACAAGATTAGCACCAACATAAAAAACATCTTCCAGAAGTACCTTTTCTATCATCAACATTTCCAACCCAATCGACATTGGAATAGCCAGCAACGTTAAGATTAGAGTCTCGAGAGTACATGATTCCATAATCTATGGTTCCATTGATATATCTAATTATATGTCGCATGACGCTCAGTTGGGATTCCTTGGGATCAGCCTGAAAGCGTGCGCACACCCCAACACTAAAGGCTATGTCAGGTCTACTTTGAGTGAGATAGAGTGAACTACCTATCATACTCATGTACAGTGTCTGATCAACACTCTTACCTGTAGGATCATGACCTAACTTGACACTAATGCTCATGGGAGTTCTAGTGTGTTTCTTGTTGTCTAGTCCCAAATATTTGACAAGGTCTTTTGCGTACTTCGATTGAGATATGAACAACCCATTATCAGCTTTTTTAACTTGGAGACCAAGAAAGTAATATAATTCTCCAACCATACTCATCTTAAATTCTTGCTTCCCGCATTCAATGAAATCATGAACAAGAGAATCTATATGAGAATAAAAATGATGTCATCGACGTAAATTTGAGCTATGGTGATGGTTTTCCCAATATGTCTAATGAATAAAGTTCTATCTGCACCACCTTTAGAAATATCATGTTCCACGAGATATGTAGTTAGTCTATCATACCAAGCTCTAGGAGCTTGTTTAAGACCATATAAGGCTTTGTTCAATTTATAAACATGATATGGAAATTTAGGATCAATAAATCATTTAGGTTGTTCAACATAGGCTTCTTTTTGAAGTATTCCATTCAAAAAAGTACTCTTGACATCCATCTGATATAATTTAAATCCTAAAGTGCAAGCAACAACCAGAAGAATTATAATAAATTCAAGTCGAGCTATCGGGGCAAATGTTTCATCAAAATCAACTCCTTTAACCTGAGTATATCCTTGGACAACTAACCTAGCCTTGTTTCGAATTATGGTACCTTGATCATTAGTTTTATTTTTAAATATCCACTTAGTACCTATAACATTGGAATTATCAGGCCTAAGAACTAAATGACATACATTGTTTCTTACAAATTGATTTAGCTCCCCATGCCTCGCATTTACCTAACATTCATCACTAAGGGCATCTTCGACTTTCTTAGGCTCAATCTGAGACACACAACTAACAAATGTCGGGTTGTTTAAAACCCTCTTACGAAGTCTCATCTCTTCATCTAAATCCCCAATAATATTTACCATAGGACGAATGTTCTTTAGGATGTTTAGTTTTATCATCAGGTGAGGACTCTTCATTAGAGGTTTCTAGGCCTTTAGAAGTGTGTGAGGAATCGGGAATTGAAGTTTCTTTAGGTTTAGTTATCGTGATGGGATCTACACTCAAGTGATCTAACTCTTCCCAATCTCTTTCAACTTCCCCCTCACTACAAGCATCATCTACCATTACATTGATAGATTCCATCAAAACTTGTGTACGAGAATTTTATACTCGATAGACTAGACTATTTCTAGAGTATCCTAAGAAAATTTCCTCATCACTCTTGGAGTCAAACTAGCCCAAATTCTCTTTACCTCTTAGAATATAGCTCTTGTTCCCAAACATAGGAAAGTACTTGACAGTAGGCCTTTTACCATTCCAAATCTCATACAATATTTTATCAGTTTTAGGTCTAAGGTAAACCCTGTTCACTATGTGACACACAGTGTTGATGGCTTTACCCCAAAAATGCATAGCTAGTCCCTTACCATGAAGCTTGACTTTAGCAATTTCTTAAATTACACGATTTTTTCTTTCAAAAACTCCATTTTGTTGTGGAGTGATTGGCGAATAGAACTCATGTTGGATTCCCTCCTCCAGGCAGAAGTTCTCAAGATTAGAGTTTTCAAACTCTTTTCCATAATTACTCCGAATTCTAGATATTGTGAAATCTTTCTCATTTCTAAACCTTTTGCACAAAGATATGACAAGACTAAATACCTCAGATTTTTCTCTCAACAACTCAATCCATGTGTATCGAGATAAATCATCTACCACAACTAAAATATATCGTTTACCACCAAGATTCTCGGTCCTAGATGGTCCCACTAAGTCCATATGGAGTAATTCTAGCGGCTTGTTTGTCAAGATTTTAGAAGTTTGTTTATGATTTACTCTTGGTGTGTACTGTAGCAGGCACCCAAAAGTAATACCTTAACCTCTAAAACTAATGTAGTAGTGGAAGTAAGGGTCGATTTCACGAATAGTGTTCAATTCAATATATTATGCTTCGTACAATAATTNATTTGAAATTTAACTTAGCAGTAGATTATAACGAATAGCAAACTAGTAGGCCTCCTAGCAATTAAACATAATAATAATAGAAATAAGTATAGAAGAATATGCAATATGTAAAAGAAGAATTAAACAATAATAAAAACTATTTAGATCGCACAATAGGTGGTTTCGAGGCTTCAATTTCCTTCGACCAAGTATAAAACTTTAATTACAATTCATGAATTTAAGAGAAAAATAATGAAGAATGGAGTTTGGAGGCGTTTTTTCTGTTCTGCATCGAGTTTAGGGTTTATATGGCGTGAAGAGATTGGTTTCCATACGTAGTTGAATCAGATTAGAAAATTGAAAATCGTGTCTCGGGATGAACCATGCATACACATGGTTATATTGGTACGTACGCACAATATTGGTAAATTGGCCTCAAGTTGGGAAAATTGGCATCTCAGGTACGCAAGGCCTGCAGGCCTGTGCATACGCACATTACACTTTTTTTCTATCGGATAGATTTCAATATTTTGGTTATATCTTTCACTTCCAATGTCTGATTGAGACGATTCAAGATGCATTGGAAAGATAACTTAAAGAGATACAACTATTCTTCAAATATAATCTTCCAATTCGATCATTTTCAATGTCAAAAATGGGTCTCAATATAAGACTAAAAATCGGTGCATACCGTTTTCGATTGGAAATTGATGTGTGATCATACTTTGATGATATTTCATCCATTTGATGTCTTTTGTCATCCAATTGACCTCTAACACTCTCAAATCTTCATTATAAGGTTAGACACAAGTTTGTACTTTAGTCCTCGAACTATCGCTTTCTTTCATTTTGGTCCTTGTTTGCTTATTTCTTCCAAATTACGCAATATCCATAGAATTGCCACCTAAATCAAAATATGAGATTAATAAGTATATTTTGGCATAAAATAATCATACGAGCACATTAAATAAAGAGGGAAAATATGCATTTTACATTACTATCAACTCTAATCTGTTTACCTTGTGACAAAGTCCACATAAAGTGTTTTCATTATTTTCAAGCTTAGGTAAACCACTAACAAGTTCATTCTTAGCAAGTTTAGACAAACTCTTATAGTTCATATGACCAAGTCATTGATGTCACAGTTCCATCACATCAATCTTGGCATTGATATACACATAATTGGAATTAGGAAGAACTCCATAACAATTGTCAAAAGTTCTTACACCTTCAAGAACAACGTTACCAGTAAAATCATACACAATACAACTTTTCTAGACTAAACTAACATCAAAATCAATGTTACATATTTGACTAATGATTAACAAATTTGACTCTAAACCTTTGACATAAAGCACATCTAAGATAGCAGGTAATCAAGATATATTAACGATATATTTACCTAGGATAGGTGCGGTAGTCCCATCTCCAAAAGTAACTATACCACCATTCCAATCATTGAGAGTGGAGAACAAGGCTTTACTACTGCACATATGTCTAGAACATACACTATCAAGATACCACATATAGTTATTTTCAACTTTAAGTGCTATTGTGCAACATAACAATTCAATTGATCATTAGACCTAGGAAGATCATTTTTCTTAACCTAAACTTTCTTAGAAGTAGAGGTGATTCTAGTTAACTGAGTCATCATCTCTATTAAGTGGATAACCTAATTGACGAGGAAGTTAACGTTGTTCGAGATATCTAAACTTTTACTTCTAGTCGCAAGTTTACGATACCTAGGTCTTGTGTGTCCCAGTGCTCCACAATGGTGACAAGTGGGAATAAACCTAGGTTCAAACCTATGCGGAGATTGTCGCTGATTTATAGGACGATTGATCCTATATTGTCTAGTAGGTCTCGATCCTAAAACATTCTTGCCCTTGGGTTCAGGATTAGCAGCATTTCTAATTTTGTTGATGGCTGGGATGAACGTAGTCTTGGAAGTACTAGCAGTAGTATTATCATTTTGAATGAATCCTAGACCGTGCCTATTTTCAACATGCTTGTTTATCCCTAATAGATTATCGAGTTTCTAAGTACTACTTATGAAGGAATGAAGTTGAGTAATAGATTTTTCTAGATTACTTATTAAGGATTTAACTTTGGCTTCTAGATTCTAATTAACAAGTTTCAACTTACCCAAATTTTTGGTAGAATTCTGAAGGTCACCTAAGAGTTTTTCTCTCTCTTTCTTTCAAGTTCATTAACCTTTTTTTAGTACGGCTTTATTGACCTTCTTAATTTTAAGAGTATTCTTAAACAGCTGTCGATAAGATTCATGAATATCCATCTCATCCTCAGAGTCATCCTTAGAATCCTCACTTTGTTCATCATTTTTCACCGTTTCACTCTCCTCATCCGATTCAATCTTAGCTATACACGTGAAAGCCATACAATTTTGTTTATCCTTACCGCCAGAGGTATCACTCTGAACACTCGACTCTGATTCATTATCACTCAAAGTCACTACTAATGCCTTACCCATTCCTTTATTCAAATTCTTCTTCAAGTTAGGACATTCATTCTTATAGTTACCCAAACCTTGATGCTCATGGCATCTAACTGATTGGGTTTTTTCACTAGAAGTCCTAGGGTTATTCTTTTTACGCTTATCTTTCGAGAATTTACTAAGAAAATCATTTTCCTATCATGAGGTTTTCTCCTATCCCTCATCGCCTTTTGGAATTTCTTAATGAAATAAGCTATTTCATCGTCCATAAGAGTCTCAATGTCAGTAGATTCACTCTCTTTTTCCCTAATGGAGTTCATGGCTTTGGATTTAACCTTCTTTGGTTGAGAAATGGTAAGTTCATAGGTTTGGAGAGATCCTACAAGTTCCTCTATCTTAACTTCATCTAAGTCCTTACTTTCTTCAATAGCGGTGGTCTTAAGTCTAAACCTTTCAGGTAAGGATCTAAGGACTTTTTGAACTATTTTAGACTCGGGAATCTTCTCACGTAGGTCGAAACTTGAGTTTACTATAACATTAAGCTTCGCAGAGAATTCATCGAACGATTCATCGTCCTTCATTCTAATTTCTTCAAACCTAGAGGTTAACATCTACAGTTTGGAGTTCTTAACAGTTTTGGTACCTCATGTGTGGTCTCTAAAATATCCCAGACCTCTTTAACAGTTTCACACATCGATACTCTTCTAAAATCCTCTGCTGATACAGCCATAAACATAGCATGAAGCCCTTTACTATTCCAGTTGCAATCAGCTACTTCATCTTTGTTCTAAAGAGAAATGTCAGTGGTGTAACAACGCCAGCAACATTGAATGAAGGTGTAGCCCAATCGTTTTGTACACTGATCCAAATACGCTTATTCAATGCTTTAAGAAATAGTCTCATTCGAACTTTTCAGTATGTATAGTTGCTTCCATAAAAAAATGGAGGCACTGATATAGACGAACTCATCTAGATTAATTTATAGGTTAGGATTCGAAATGTAGCTCTAATACCAATTGAAATTACGAGGTTCAACCCAAATTATACCTAAAAGGGGGTGAATAGGTGATTATGTGGAATTAAAAATTAATAATTAACTAGCAATAAGTCACTATTAATTATCTGTAGATGGTTAATCAATCAAGTCAATTTTTCTAAATTGAATTGCCTCAGTTGTATGAAAGCAATAAATAAACAACCAGAATTAGTAAAAACTCTGGGCACTTTACTAGTAACTTACAGTCCGCCAGACTCGACTACCCTAGTACTTTCTGAGCTCTTGACTGCAATTTCCATAGCCCTCCTGATTGCGTGCTCCTACACCAACTCCCGACTTTATGAATTCGTCTATCTCATGTGAATCAACGAAGAACTCCACGTTCTCCAACAACTAGAACTCCAGTACCTTCTCTTGATCTTCAGAACTTCTGACAGATGTGTAGGAAGTAGCAGTTTGGTATTTGGATTATGCATTTGATATTTTCAACGCCAAGAATAAATCAAAACCTGAAGGTTGAAAGCTTATTTG
>CAIGRN010107863.1:0-34065 GCA_903798345.1 Fraxinus anomala | reverse complement strand
GAAGTGCTTTTGTTTTTTCACCCAAGATACACGGGTTCAATTCCCCTCAATGGCACTCCTCCTTATTTTTAAACATAGTAAATAATCACTAATTATCCATTAATTGTACTAACCTTTAAAAAATGGAGTGTAGCTCATATGGTACATCACTTTGTATTTGAGAGGTATGCGGTTCAATTCCATGCGCTTCCATTTTTTTTTTTTTGTTTAATTTTTTAATACAATAAATAATAACTAATTAACAATTGTATATTATTAGTTTCGTTTTGAAATAATTTCCTTAAAAAATCTATTGACTCTAATTATTACTTTATTTTATAAAATTCAAATTTGAACAATCTAAGTTCTACTCTTTATTCTTTTAAGTGTTCGAAAAACACTCTTCTTCTGGGGTAAAAAATAGTTCTAGTCCTAAAAATCTTTGTTTTCAAAATTTTGCCTAAGCTTAGAGCTCGTAAAGCTGTTTAATCATGCTTTATATATAAACTTTATCTTGTCTTGCTTAAATTCGTAAAGAACTTAAAACTTCATTTGAAAAATGCATTTTTTCTTATTATTTTGGATTGTAATGGATTATATTTTCAAATGTATATGACTTTTAAGTTTTAATACATTTATATATTGATTGAATTTTTTTAAATATTAATAAATAATTTTACTATTGCGACCGTAAACGGTCAAAGATTTTTGACTGTCCTAACTCACTCAATATTTTGGATCCGCCGCAGGTCACTATACAATCGCATAGATTATTTATCCTTAGGGGCGGAGGCCAAAAATTTGTTCAGTGCAGGCACAATTTAATAGTCATCAAACTTTTTAATGATGATAAAAATAAAACATTATTACAAAAATATTAAAAATGACGTAATTTATAAATTACACTTGTTCTTTACGAGTTTTCATACTTTGATATCGTTGTACAATAACTTTATTATCAATCTTCAAAAATTATCTCATTCAAAAAATTGGATTTCTATGTTAGGATTTATTGCCTTTTTGTCTTGTAAAACCTTATTAAAAAAGAGAATAACAAATTTTTATACTATAATGTATTGTCCTTTTTGTCTTACAAAAAAACTTGAATATCTCGTTGTTACATAGAAATTCTGTCAATTCATAGATGCATCCCATTGAAACTGGGAAGATAAAACTTTGATTAGTCATATTGCAAATGACTATTACACTTATCTTTAGTATACTAATTCAACAAATATGCAAGTGCAGGCAAACTTTAGCAAACTAATTCAACAAACTGTGGTCCATCCCACCATTACATTCCAATTATGGGGCTCTCAAAAAAAAAAAAAAAATTAGAATGGGCCTAAGCCCAAAGTTCAGTGCAGGCACTTCATATGGGGTTCCGCCCCGCTTATCATTGCACTAAACATGTGAGTGGAGATTCCCAATCCTCGTGCTAAAGCAACAAAGGTGCAAGATAAATGCTTAGCATGCTATACAATGCAGAACTTATATTATTATGGGACGCATATATCGATAAGAAACTTGCCATATGGATTACCAAAGGCAAATCAAGCCCTTGGTAGTAAGCTTGGAACCACTAATCATGCAGACAACAAAACTCAAACCGGTTTGATTTATCTACACAGCCACGACTCTTCATGAACTTTTAACAGATACACATGATAGTCATTTGGCAAAACAGTAGTCCAAAAACTTAACTAGCCATCAAATGGTAAAGCTATTCATACCCGTATATTAAGAAGGCAATTAACATAACAATATAGAATTTTGGTTAGCACAAACATTGGTGAGACCTATCTCAGTCAATCCTTTTGGCTTCAGTCCAAGGCTACCTTTGGGTCATCCTGGAACTAGGATTCATGAAAACCCGATAAATGAATCATATTACACTCAAATTTTATCCCAACTAAGTAAACATACCATTTAACTACGACAATTAACAGAAAAGCAAGCCTCAAGAAAAAAGGCAAGACAGGTCAATTTCACTAATGGCTACTGACCATTGCACCTAGTGTCACCCACAAATATTTCAGTTAGACCACCAAGACGCCAAACTGTATGGATTGTTTGACTGAACACTTTGTAAAGTTCAAATTAAAGTTGAGTGGCCATTAATGAAATTAACCCGAGGCAAAACTCATGAGTGGACAGGCTATAGCAAGAGATCAGAGTCACCCTGGTCAGCATCATCTTCGGAGTTATCAGGGTCCATACCATTCTCCAGATTACCAGAAAAAATAGCCCAGATTTTCCTATTGCTGGGACCACTTGTTACAGGGCAATGAAAATTGGGGGAAAAAATTTCTTCTTTACAGGGATAATCAATATTTGAATACCCAAAAATTTTAATTCTACAAATTTTCCTTCCCTTGTGAAGAAGATGATTCTCCCCAACTCCCGGTAACCAATTCAGAGGGTAACTCGCTAGAATACTTGTCATCTCTGAAAAAATTAATTATATACTAATTATTTTGAGATTATCATTAAATAAATGACACGTAAACGCATAATAATTGTAAATTGTTAAAAGTGGGGTTCGGAATAGAGGAAAACCTGGCGTGGAAATGGAAGTAGAGCGTTCTTTACTGCTTTGTTCAGCTGAAAGAGAGAGGAAATGGTGGCCTTGTATTCACAGAAGGTGTGGCTAAGCTTAAAACGTTTACTAAGTTAAATATTATTTTACACTAAACGCGCGCTAACCCCATGTTTCAACCTCTTCTCTGAAAACCCATTTTCTCCAGTCTAATTTTATTTTATTTTTTATACATTTTTCCAATAAAATAACTTTATACATTAATTTAAAAAAATGAATCTTATTTTTTAACCACACATTTTAAAAAAAATACGATTATACGATTCATTTTTACAAAAATGGAGCTCAAACGAAGATTAAGTAAGCTTGCATTAAATCATTCTCTTCGATTACATTTCTTCCCAGGTCGATGATAAGTGTAATTTGTACACCTATTTAAGCAATCAAAAGTGAATATTTAGGAGTTTAATTGGATTGATTACCACTTAATTTGTTTAAATATCGTTTATTGTAGGAAAAATCCAAATTTGGATGCAATTAGATGAAATTTGAGTGAAATTGGAGTTTAATTGGAGTTGATTAAAAATAATTGGAGACTGGCCAGGTTGAAATTGATCAATTAGAAGTGTTAATTGAGCAATAGGATGAAATTCATAAGTTTTTGAGAGTTAAATCCAATAATTGAGGAGCTTGGGGATCAAATTGAGATGATATAAAAGTTGATTCGGACATGGTAAGGACGATTTAAGATCTATTGGACTCAATTGGAAGTTGAAGGACTGAAATTAGAATAAAGGGGAGTTGGGATGAACAATAGATGAATTTAGGGACCAAGTTTTACAAATCAGAAAGTTCAGTGACCCGTGCGAACGCAAAAGCAAATCAGGGACGCGTTCGTAAATACATAAATTACAGAAGCAGACCTGAAGTTGTCTGAACGTTTCGTGTGTTCCCAAAACTATGTTACGTGCGCAACTCGGTCCCCATATGAAAATCTTTATTTCAACAGTCCATTTTTGTCAAAACTCCAAATGGGCACCAATTTCAACCTACATTAAACCCTTATAAATACAAAACACTCCAATTATCAAAAAGAAAGAGAGGCAAAATTATACGGCATTTTAGTTGACGTTAACACCTAATTTTTTTTTTGCATGACGTTAACACTAGAAAAGAGCCTAATCTCAATCCCTTGAATAATTTAATTGATGTCGACAATTATAACACGAAAGGCAAGATTGATGATTTTCAAAAATCAGTCATCGTAGTTGTTTTGATTATTGGTCGACGAAAGGACATACGGTGTGAATGGTCGTTTCCTCGCCATCGATTTCCTTAATTTTGTGTCGATGCCTCTTCCTTCATGAAGAAATAAAGAAAAGAACGAAAAAGAAAAAACATATATACCTGCTTGATATTTAGAGAAAAAGCTGCCGACATGCAATTTTAATTAATCATTGAAAAGAAGTTCGGGAATGATGCAGGTGGGATGGCGTGTGGGGTTAAGGTGAATTCATCCCATTAAAAAATAGTTAGTGACAGATTTTTGGAATTAAAACTTAAAATGTAAGGTTAGAGTAATTTTTCCTTTATGTATTTCAATAACAATTTTTTAAAAATATTAGCAAATAATTAATTGTAATAATTCAAAATGACCAAAGAAATCATTTTAACGGTCTACAACTAAAAACATCACGGCGTTATACTTTTCAATATTATTTCATATAAAAAATACATCCAAAAACTAAATTAAACGTAAGCGATATTGAATATGTACTACTCAAAGCAACACAACATCAAAAAATAATTAAAAGTGAGAAAAATATCTTATACGAAATTAAAAGTGAGAAGAATATCTTGTGCATAAATGCTAGGGTCGTTGTTTTGAACGTGCTTTCTCGTACTTTGAGATGAAAAACCTAAAAAACATATTTGAAGTAAATATTTGTTTGATTGTGAGCATAAAATTTATAAAAAAATAAAATAAATTATAGGGAATTAGATTACGTGAAACTTATTTTTATGAAAATTATTAATTAAATGTGTTTGATTAATTTAGTTTTCAAATTAGAAAATATTATATTCGTCTATTTTTTATCTGTGGATAGATGAGAGAGATTTGATAGGTGAAATTATCTAGGCAATAAAAAACACCCATCTATAAAAAGATGTTTTTCTTGTTTTTGAAAAAATGTGGTCCGTAATTAAAAATCGAAAAATATTTTCCATCGAAAAAACTGCCAATTAAACATCTCAAAAGTAAAATTTTAGGTGAAAAAAATGATATTTTTCATGAAAAATAAAGAGAATCAAACAAACTATAATTTATGCCTAAAAAATTAGTTGTGCTACATATATACTATATTTTACATATTTGTTTATTAATAAATGACATAAGAGCATCTCCAACAGATTTTCTATTTTTAAAGAGTATATTCTATCATTTGGAGGGCATCTATAAATTTAGAGAGTTAAAAATTCGAGGTACTATAACAAACTCTTTATATTTAACACTTAAGTTTACTACTCCTAAAAATATTTATTATTTTTCTCTAACTTTTATTTTAACTAATTTTTATTTAAATTATTTTTTTATATTGAAAATTGAAATATTTGAATGTATTTAATTATAGAGAGTGAGTTTTACTCTTTAAATTAAAATGTTAATTTAAAGAATATTTTGTAGCATAATTTTAAATATTGACTTTTTAAAGTAGAAAATATCTCATATTCAAAAAGTCTAAGGAGATGCTCTGACATGCAACATATAATTGGATCAAAATTTTGCAAAAAAAAAAAAAAAAGAAAAAAAAAATTCCTGCACTTTCTTNATTTAGAATAGTGATTGATGGAAGAATGTGTGATTAAAAAGTAAGAATAATTTTTTGATTTATGTGTAATATTATTTTATTAATAAAATGTGTGGTTGAAATGAAGAAAGAGAATAAAAATGAGAATGAGAATGAGAATGAAAAAAAAATGGGTGCAGGGCATAATTGGATCAAAATTTTGCAAAAAAAAAAAAAGAAAAAAAAATTCCTGCACTTTCTTCAAAAAAAAAAAGAAAGAAAGAATGACCATTTTTATTGAGAGGATTGCTCTGCGTACACCTAAATGAAACCAAATCTTGGCTGTCTCCACCTTGGAGCGTCGGAGACTCGAAGCTAAGTCGTCCGATCAGCTGAGTATTAGGGTTTGTTCATCCTGGGAACGAAGATAAATGTCTCGTCAAATGACGACCTCCGCTTTTCACAATTCCAAAACCCTCGACAATAAATACGTACGCACACCAATTATCTATACTTTTCTTTTTCTACGTTCAATTTAATACCCTAATTTGATTGATTTTACTCAAAAAAAATGAATTGCAGATGCTTGGAGATGAGATAGGGAAAGGTGCATATGGAAGAGTATACAAGGGTTTGGATTTGCAAAATGGGGACTTTGTTGCAATCAAGCAAGTCTCTCTTGAGAACATTGCTCAGGAGGACTTAAACATTATTATGGTATCTCAATTTTCTTCTTTTTCACCATTTCCCTGACTTATTTGTTGATTTTTATTGTAATTTCATCCCTGAATCTGTGGCTTTTCCTTTTGAATAATGCTGTTGTTGGACGCTTGGATGCTTGGACTTGACAGCAAGAGATTGATCTGCTCAAGGTAACATCCTCCTATGTTTATACGTACATACATACATTTGTGCGTTCACACATTTTATTCGGGTCTCTCACAGTCCCACTATATTGAATTTGGATTTCCTGCATCCCTCGATTGCTTAATTTCTTGTCCCTGCTTCACCCTTGAAGTAAAGGAAATAGAGTACGGACCTTATCTTAACTACTATTTCCCTTGAGATTAGGGGAGGAAAAACTGCCTCTCAACCTAGCTTAAGGCTTGAACCCGTGAGAGCCCTCTATTTGACTGTGGATCTGTGCTCCCAAGAGGATTAGTTCAAGCAGTTAAACACACACGCATACACTTGTTAATCAATTGCCTGGCTAATGAAAAGAGCTACCTGTATCGTTGCCTGCGATAATGCATACTTTTGTTGAACTTCAACATTCATTCCGCTATGGAACTTTGCTCTTCTTCTTTCCAAAGTACTTTCTCTAGAAGTCTCATGATTGTTTGGGAAATTGAACTTATGAGAAGCTAACATCCTCATTTCACTAAATATTTGTCACTCTTTTTATCTTATCATGTTCTGCACCTACCATTATGAGCTGTTGATGTTTTCCACTTCTGTCCTATTTTCTGCAAATATTGGACATTTGAAGTTCTATTATGTTTTTTTTTTTTCCACTTTTCTCTAGCTGAATGGTTCTCTTTCTCTTGCAGAATTTAAATCACAAAAATATTGTGAAATATCTTGGATCTTTGAAGACAAAGACTCACCTTCATATAATTCTCGAGTTAGTCAAGCTTACTAGATCTTCAGTATTTTTTAACTTATTTACTTGTACAGAGATCACAAGAACTTATAAATTTTATCACTTTGTTTTATAGATACGTGGAGAATGGATCGCTCGCTAATATTATCAAGCCAAATAAATTTGGCCCTTTTCCGGAGTCCTTGGTGGCCGTATATATAGCCCAGGTCTCAGAAAGAAAACCTCATTTTTCATTAGCTATTTTATGTTCACTTGCTTTGCTTGTAAATGTTCAGCAATATACTTGTTGTCAGGTACTTGAAGGTCTGGTATATCTACATGAACAAGGTGTCATTCATCGAGATATCAAAGGGGCAAATATTTTGACAACAAAAGAGGTATGCATTTCAATTCTTTTTAGTGTTTTTCTGCTTTCTTGCATCATTTTGTGCCAAGGATAATTTCCACTACATTTGATTTTTGTTTCTGTTGTTGATTTAGCCCCTGTTAGTTTAGCTAAAAATCAAGTTTTTAGTAGATTTTGATGAAGTTGACGAAATGTGTGGATAAAAAGTTGATAAAAGTTATAGGTCTCATGAAATGTGTGATTGAAAATGAACTTGTGGAAAAATGTGTTTTAGAAATTGGGGGCCAAACAAGGACCTAATTTTAGTTAAAAAATTGTCTTGATTCTTCTGCAGTTGATGCTTGATATGAGGAAAATTGTAATTCTATTTAATTTTTTGATTTAACTCTGATCTTATCATGAATCAGTTGTGATTTTATTATTATTTAATTGTCTGGCTGCTAGGATTTGTCTTCTGTAATTTTATTTTTATTTTTTTAACGAAAAACTTAAGCTTGCTAAACATGGTAGTTCCCTGAACTAACTTATGCTTTCAGGGACTTGTGAAACTTGCAGATTTCGGGGTTGCTACAAAACTGACTGAGGCAGATGTGAATACACATTCAGTTGTTGGAACACCGTACTGGATGGCCCCTGAGGTATTGCTTTGCTGTCCATTGTTGGCATTTGAACCTGATAGCTGTTCATGAAGTTGGGAATTTAGTGTCTTTGCTTGTTATTGGGACCACAAAGACTTTTCTCCTGTGGTTTTATGAGGGGTGAGGTATACTGTTGGCAAGTAAAATTTGCAAGACCTTTCCGTTAATAATACGACAAGCTGAGTTTTTAGGCTATGTCCGAGATGAACTTAGGGAAGTTATGACATTGTGTTTGCAGCTTCCAATTAATTCAAGACCTATTTGTTGTTTAAAAATTTATTTTATTTTATTTTTATTTTTTTTACTATTTTCCTGAATAGAAAAAAAACTGCTGAAAATTGAGTAACAATAATTTGTCGATTGGAGTTTGATTTGAGCAACTAGGTTGTGCCGTTGATTGTGTCACTTGGTTTATGGGGAGGGGTTGCAAAGTTGTTGGGTAAATATTTGTTCGTGTTTTGTGATCTTTTTTATGTATGCTGTTAAGTATCAAGGGAGTTTTCTGTGGAGCTGGCTGTGCTGCTGCACAGATTCTAGAAGTCCCGACGTGGCAATAAAAAGAGTAGGTTGCTGAGTATTGATGTTTTATGATGTCAACAAAGACATAGTTCACGTTTGGCCATAACATAAAAATCTTACTTTTAAAATAAATAATTACTTTCTTTGTCAAAGTTGAAAACAAGCAAGTTACTTATTTTCAAAGCAACTCATGTCTTACTGTCAAAATAAATAGCTTTTTACCTCGAGTGTTAGAGAAATTAGTGTATCTAAACATGTTCGGAGCTTAGTTAAAAGTATCTTTAAGGCACTTACTTTTAGCTTACTCAAACTCTGGTAGTGCCAACTGCCAGCACACATTAAATGTTACCTTGGAAGGGTTACTATTTATTTATCGAGTGGAAAGTATTTCTAACCATTGGCATGAGTTGTGCGCATGCATGACAGTGTGAGGCAATATTAGGATTTCGTACAATTGTGAAGCCATTTCAACTCATCACCGAACTAGGAATTAAAAGGTTTTCACCAAGATGATGTACGGGATGTGGTCCTTAGAAACGATATACATTGGTAGTAGCATGTAATGAAATATAATATGTTTAAATGTTTTAACTCCTAGTATTAATTACAATCCGTAGATTGTGTGGAACTTGAGAATAATGATCAAAATTCATTGTGTACAAGCAAAAAGATTTAGTCGATTTGCTGTATATTTCTGAAACCTCTGTGTCATCTGACTATAAAAATTAAAAGGTATAGTCTTCCTAGTAAATGCTATTACAACCTGTTCATTATTCACTCTCTTTGGTTTGAAGCACTAATTCCTTAGGTAGATGTAATGGTAACTTTCAGGAATTACCTTTCTGTAATTTATATTTTGCATATTCTGTAAATCAGCATGGTGGTTGACAATGTTTACCAATCTTCATAGTTTTTTGGTTCTAGCATAAACTTTGTGATGCACCTGATGCTTATGCCTTGAGACACGCGTCACGAGGCATTCATCAGGAGCCTGAAATCTTATGCTTTTAAGTAACTCTTTGTCGAGAGTTAAACCTTGACTTACTAAGTTGCAAGCCTTGGGGCGTATGGGGATTGCACTCCTTACCCTTGCTCTTATTGGATGTTATTCTATAAGCCTTAGTTTTGGCTCTTTTCTCATAGCGGCTAGCACAGAATGTTTTAAATGTTCTTTTGGGTTGTTTTAAACACAATGCGACCCTGAGAATGAAAACAAAGTTGGAGATTAGAGAAGATAACAAGTGAAGAGCCCGTGTGTGCCCTATCCCTCTATGCATACAAGACATCTGGTGTCCGGTGATGACCAGTTGTTTCATTTGTTTTTTAGACTTCAGTTTTAGTGCACGTTTGGAAGTTTTTTACAATTGATTTGAATAATAAATAAATAGAAATGAGTGATTGATAAGTGGATACAAGGTCTCTCAATAAAATTGGTTTGACTGATTATTAACCGTTAATAAATATGAACCAAACATGGGCTGAGACTGAGTTGGGCTTAGCAGTCTTCTTGTGTGATTACTGTTTTTGTCAATATATTGTTTGCCACTTGTCGATCCATTTTATATTTCTAGTTGCAAATTAGACTTCTAGTTTTGTTGATTTTTTTACATTTTTATGGTTTTCTAGACAGTTTTATGGTTTATTGTGAGTATCATCCTTATTTTTATAATATTTTGGGCTTTTTATCAGTTTATATTGAGGCTTACGCCTCAAAGTGCCTCGAGGCTTAGACCTCACATATTAAGTCAATACCCAATTTAACATTTTTAAACAAGGTCAGTAAGTTTCTTCTCTCCCGTCTTTTTAAAGATTTGACGGTGAATTAAACTAGCCCCTGTTTGAGCCCCATTATTTAAACATTCATTTTTCTTCAAACTCATTTTCAACTACACGTTCTCTCAATAAAATAATTTTACACGTAAACCCAATACTTTTTCCTACTTTTTAACCATACATTTTCCAAAAAAATACTGTTGCAAAATTTATTCTCTCAAAAATGGGGCTCAAACAAACCCCAAATAATCACAGTCAGGAGCATCTTGTTTTCACCATCAACCAAAAAAGTTTCTGTTAAAGATAAACTACCTTAAGGCAGCTAAAGTTGCTGGTAATTTGCCAAGAGGTCTCTCTGTCCTGTTTCTAATTGAAGCAAAGAAAGTGTACTTTTATAGACCACAAACGATGTAGGATTGATGTCCCTATGGCACAGTATTGGCAGGGATATATGATGTGTATTAATTTGTAATTTATCCAGTAATGTGAATTTCAAGGAGTAACCCAACGTGTCATAATATGTATAGTGCAGTATTGGCTTGTATCTCTTACACCAAATTGATAATCATGTCAAATATTGTAGGTTATTGAAATGTCGGGGGTTTGTGCTGCATCTGACATTTGGAGTGTTGGTTGCACAGTGATTGAGCTTCTCACATGTGTACCACCTTACTATGATCTCCAGCCAATGCCCGCTCTCTTTCGGATTGTGCAGGTAAAGTATCAGTTAATTTGTTATCGTCATATAATTACAATCTTTTTTTTTTTGCGGCAAAGATGGCATTGCACTTCCATATTTTGGAATTTCATGGTGGTTTAAGATCCCGCTGTTTACTAATCCACGATTATCAAAAAAATAAAAATGAAAAGAAAGAAAATGAAATGATTACAAGAGAAGGAAATTCTAGATACATTCTTCCAGAACTAATGGACGGAGACTCCTAATTTTTTCTTTTATGTTCGTTTAAATAAAAGCGTTTTGTTATTTTAATTCTTGTTTTCCAGGATGAGCATCCTCCAATTCCCGATAGTCTATCTCCTGCTATTACTGATTTCTTGCGTCAGTGCTTTAAGAAGGTGAGCTGGAAAAATTTCGATTTCATTTACTTACGTGTAATGGTTTTTCCTGTTTAATATTTCAAATTGATTTTGGGCTTCCTTCAGTTACATAATTAATTGCAAGGCTTTTACTTGCTTATATATTACAATTTGACTAGGCCATGAGAAAATGATATACTGAAGACAGGTCAAACAAGATCAAGGGAAATTTGTAATAGGAATGGGTACACTAGCAACTTGATCATAAAACGAAAGGAAAATTAAAATAAGAGGATAAACATTTTTTCACATCCTAGTTCCACCTTTTTTTTCCCGTCAATTGAGCAAACACATGGTGAAATACAATAGAAATTTGCTGACATCCTATATATGCAATGTGAATTAATGTTCATTCAAGTAAACGTACCATTTAAGTTGCTGGTTCATATGTTGATAATTTGATGGGAATTCACAATTTAGTAATTAATGAACTGGATCTAGCCATGATAGAATTTTCACTCCAGTGGTTAGATAGGATAATCTTTTTGGCTCTCGTATCCTAACTCAATTGTTAAAATCCAATTTTAGCTTGTTTTACTTGTATCCAGATTTCTTGGGTGATACCATTTTGCTGGACTCTTGCACATCTTTCTTATGTTGGTAATTTTATATTTGACAAAATAGTGTCGTTTGCTTGATTTTGGAAGTTGTGAGTAACACCAATGCCATATCCGTGTCATTTTGCATTTTAGTTGCTCCACTTGACATTTAAAATAACGTTTCAGGATGCTAGACACAGGCCAGATGCAAAGACATTACTTTCACATCCTTGGATACAGAACTCAAGACGGGCTTTGCAGACCTCTCTACGCCATAGTGGAACACTAAGGTAATGTTCTCGCTGATTCTTTCCCTCCCTCTTTATCTGAAACACTTGAATATTGCATTTTCGTATGAAAGGGTGCTGATTTGAACTCGTGTATTATATCAAGCGATGGTTGCTGGTTTCAAGTGATTCGAGTACAATTTTAATGTTCTTTATACTTCTCATATTTGCATACGTAACATACTTTTGAACTCATAAATTTTCCATGGAGATGAAGCAATAAAAATTTAGTCGAGTAATTAGATTAGTTTCCAAGCTTCTAAACCTATGGGAGAGAGAAAACCCATTTTTGTTCTTCACAGAACTTATAAGAAAGTACCCTAACCACTTGAGCCCTTAAACCTTATGATGCTCCTATATTTCGTTTCCAAGCTTCTAAACCTATGGGAGAGAGAAAACCCATTTTTGTTCTTCACAGATCTTATAAGAAAGTTCCCCCGGGGTGTGTGTGTTGAGAATTGGTCATGGCTCCTTTGATACCATCAATAATCTCCTTGAAGCATTATGGCATGGGTTCCGGTGGATCAAGGGAAGAACTTTAGTTGCTTTTTGTATTTTTGGTTTTCCAAGAGATGTATTTTCTATCAACTTAGCTTCTTCATTTGTGATCAGCGTCATAATTATTGAAGTAATTTTAATACTGGATTGAAGTATTGAGCATATTAAAGCCTTTGTAATTTTGCAGAAACATCGACGAAGTTGCATCTGGTGATGCAGAAAGATTAAACAAAGATGGACAAGGGGATAAAATTGAAACTTCTGCTGAGAAAGTAATTTTGTTTAAAACTTTCTGTCTTCTAACACAATTGTCACTGTATATTGAGTTCATTGTTTCCTCTCGTTTTTGTTTTGAATCAGTAAATTATTTTTGAATGTTATTACTTTTGTCGTTTATTGTTTGTATTTTACTTTAATAGCTTGTTGTGGATGTCAGGAATCCAAAGCAGATTTGCTATCAAAGGTTACTTCAGGGACCAGCAAGTCTATTGAGGAGGATAATCCTACTGTTGATCTTATTGAGGAAAGAACTCGTAACTTTGAGGATGAGATGACATCAGATCAAATTCCCACATTTGCTCTCTATGAAAACTCTCAAACACAAAGAAGTTCCGTTAGACTTGGGGATAATAGCGAGGCATCAGTCTCCAATTTTTTGGAGTATGAGTCGTCCAACTTAGATCAACAGAACAGAGCAATGGTAAATGGTGAGCTGGAATCTCCCAAGTCTAGAAGGAAAAGTGCTGTAGCTAGAAAAGATGAAGGGGCGGGCAGTTCTGTTCCTGTCGAGCAATTTGATTTTGGGCCAAGGAGCCAAGATTATGGCCCTCAGAAGGTAAAGCTGTGCCATTTGCTGTCATTTTTTCCTGCCTTATTGTACATAGGTAATCCATATAATTGTTGCAATTACTCGTGTTGAACAATTATCTTGACTGTGGAGATCGACAGATCATAATAGGATATTGATTGATGTCCTTGTTATCAAAATTAATGTATTGATGTCCTTGTTATCAAAATTAATGTATTCCTCTCTGGCACGAAAAACATCCACTTCTCTAAATGAGTTGTTTTGATATTCTATTACAACAATATAATACTCTATTAATGAGACAAAACTTTAAAATTTTGGCATTGTTGCTAAAAGCAAGAGGTTTTGGAGTTTTTATTTTTTATTTTTTTCACTTCTTTAGAGAAGCTCAATTAAGCTAGATATTTGAAATACAAAATCTAGACAACCAGATGCCTTCGGTAAATTATTTTAGAAACCAACGCTCTTGTATATTTACGGTGCTTTTCTCTGCTTAAGGGGACGCATCTTCAATTCATCATATACACTTTGTTTGACACGTACTCAATTACTTACAAGAACCCACTATCCTATGTTATATCTCTTTTTACATCTGTAATGCAACTAAATGGATACTTGTTACCATGATTAGTCGTAAATTTGTTTTAAATATCACATCTTTTCATTCCTACCTAAATGGTCACGTGAACTTAAACAAAGATATTCATTTAATGAAGGAGGGTGTATATGATATGTGGTTCGGAAAGTGATGATCTCCTATGTTGATACTTGTCTGTGTACTGGCTGTCCTTCTCTCCATCTCTCGCTTAATATTGGCTCTCTGGTTCTCGCTCTCTAATTTAGAAGTTGTTACCATGAAATGATAGTGATGCTTGTGAAATTTCAATATAAGAGTTCTGCTTGGTCTTATACAGCCTTTTGGTTGCTTAAAGGTAGCACTTGACAGTTAATTCCAGTTGTAACTTCTCGAACAACCAGATATCCCATTTTGTGGGTTTCTTCAATTAAACTGACTGTTTCTCTCTCCTATGGTCACAATCCAGGCTGAGGATGATGCTAAATAGATTCTTTATTTGTTCTGGTCTTATCTTCTGATCAAAATAATTTTTGAGGTGTAGAGTTGTCCAACTCATATAGTCAGAGTTATATTCCCACTTCAAGTTCTATGAGTAGCTCTTCTACTGCATTCCAATTTACTCAGGTTGCTCATTACCCAGAATAATGTTATACGCCACAAAATCCTCCGTACGAGTTCCAAGCTCGTTTTATCTGTCTTAATTTTGCATCACATGTTGCTCTGTACTATTCTATATATTTTCTTTTATTCCATGTACATTTTATATAATGTTATTAATCTTATTTATCCATGCAAAGGCTATGAAGTCATCAACAGTTTCAAGTGGAAATGAGCTGAGTAGATTTAGTGACACTCCTGGTGATGCTTCTTTAGATGACTTATTTCATCCACTGGAGAACCTGGAGGATAGGGTAGCTAAGGCCTCTACTTCTGGAACCTCGTCACATGTAAATGGACGCAATGCTGCCTCTGACAGCGGAAATAATGATCTGGCGACAAAGTTAAGAGCAACGATTGCTCAAAAGCAAATGGAGAATGAATCAACACGGGCAAATGGTGGTGACTTACTTCGTATAATGATGGGTGTTTTAAATGAAGATGCAATTGATATCGATGCTTTGGTATGCTTGACATCTTGACTGGCTTGGTCAGGTTTTTGGCTTATTCATCTCTGACAGTTCTGTTTTCTGTAATCTTTGCGTGTTAGGGGTTTGATGATAAATTGCCTGCAGAAAATCTCTTTCACCTTCAGGTATTTGTACTCTTATTGCCAAATTTCTTTTTTAGTAGCTGCTGGTCTTGGTCTATTATGTGGTTTTCTTGTTATATTATTTTTTTGCGGAACAATATAATTGAACTTAGCATGTGTTCTTTCAATTATAAATTGGAGGAGAAACATCTTGCGTGCTTAAATTTTGCTATGTGTTAGAACAAATTTCTCCAAATAATGTATGCTCATACTGGAAGGTATACAGTTTTCTAGATTAGAAAATTTGGTATGTACGAGCTGCCTTGATTTCTTATAATCTTTATTCTTGTTGTAGATACTATTTTTACAATTGTAAAGTAGATCTTTGTTTAGTTTGTGAAGTTGAAAATGTGCGCAGGCTGTTGAATTTAGCAAATTAGTGTCATCATTGAAACCAGATGAACCAGAAGATGTCATTGTATCATCTTGTCAAAAGTTGACTGCTTTCTTTCAGCAACGGCCGGAGCAGAAAATTGTTTTCATCACGCAACATGGTTTGCTTCCTCTAATGGAATTACTTGAGGTTCCACGAACTCGTGTATGTAGTCCTTATCAAGCTCAAAGTCTGTTATTGTCACCTACTGAATTATGTGATATTGTTACTTGCATTATCGATATGACGTCTACAAAATTTCAGGTCATTTGTTCAGTGCTGCAAGTTCTGAACCAGATAATCAAAGATAATACAGACTTTCTGGAGAATGCTTGTCTTGTCGGTCTAGTAAGTATTTTTAGCATTCTTTTCAGTAGCATCTCTCTATTTGGTGAGAATTGGTGCAATCCATCATTTGATGATTTTTGTTGAATGTTGTTGTAAGTGCTGTCAATTGAATTCCATCCACATATATAGTTTTTTCACTTGCCTTCCAAAAGAATCCACTATTTTTGTCTGAGGATCTGTGTAGAATAATTTCAAATTTCTGACACTTACCGTGTCAAGTGCCTATTTATGAGACATACAAGAGATGAGTTAAGGCAGTTACTTCTAGTATTTTCTTTTGCTTTGTTCTCATACAAAAGACTATAAGAGTGAGAGTGAAGGTGGCTTTTATTTTATCTATATTTTAAATTTGTTCTGTTGCTTTCTTTTCTCTTTTCCCTTCCTTTCAGATTACAGTATCATTTCTTCTCTGCTTAAAATGGCAGAACTGCTTTTCAACTTATTGCAACATTCTTTAGAACTTGTTTTGATTGCTGTAAGATACTGCTAATTTTAAACTTGTGGTTTTGGATTTACTATAATATTGACCATTCTTAAAAAGAAATTTCAGACTTCATCTCTATTGAATTGCCTATCGATGGTAAGAAGAGTAAGATAATTCATAATTCCATTTATTCATTTATCTTATCAAACTCCCTACAGTGAAAACTTTATATGTGATGTGTTGGAGCATTGCTATTATTTTTTTCAAATTTTAATTCCAAGTCAACAAGAATATAGGTGCATCCAAGCTTTCGTTTGTTCCAAAGCCCAGACAGAAAAAGACAAGTTTTCATTGATGGAGAGTCTTTCATTTATGTTGTCTTACATTAAAGTGTTTGCAGTATATGTTCAAAAGTGAATGCGTGTTTGAGAATCTCATCCTGGCTGCCTCTCTGTCCCTATTTGAAATGACATTAGTAGATGCAATGCGAATGAAACATCTCATTCAATAGCATGAGCTGCAATAAAGGTCCGATTTGAACGACTATAATTAAGAAGGAATCTTTGAATGTCAGAATAAAAAACCTTTGTTTTTCTTTTAATATTTTTATGTTGGAAGATTTGAAATTTATATCAGCTCCCACATATAGATTTTATAGTTGTACAATATCTTGTCAAATCCTAGAAATCTGGTAGTTTACTTTATATCCTATTCTAGAAATTTAGTTAACTATTTGTACTCTATTTAAAATTGTAACTTCTTCAGCAGAAGATCATAGAATTCAATCTTTCTCCTACAATTCCTTGTGTTATCAAAGCAGTGTAGCGTTCTTTTCGTCTTCATTGTTTCTATTTCTTCTCTTGGCTATCACCTTACAATCCTTGATTTTTAAGTATTCGTTATTTTTTTCCAAGATGTGTTGTTCTGGCCTTCATAGCCTTTTCAGTTGCTTTTCAAGCTTGTGGCAAATATGGAAAAGGACTCTGTTTTCCACCATAGATGACACCAGCAACTCACGGGATTCTACTGTAGAAATTCTGCCATGGTCGTGGCAAAGCCTGATCTAAATTCATGGGAGAAAAAGGTAATGGATAAGGAAAGATTCTAGTATAATTACCCACGAATGGAGGAACTCCAAAGCCATCTTGTGGAAGTTAAGCGGGACGCCTCAGAATGGATCAAAATAAAAGGAGAATCGTTAGATTTATTGAGATCTAAATGCGAAAAAACTCGAGTAAAATTGGGTATAGTAGTTGAAGCTTTAATAGAGTGGAGTGATTGCAGCAAGGTAATAGAGGTTGGAGGTAAGAGAACACCCAATGATGAGCATTTTCGATATTTAGATTCAAATTATTAGGGAAAGGAATATTGGAGATGATGTTAACTCTGAAATATCACGTTGGTTAGGTTAAGTGGAGTGCAATGGCTGCATGTGATTGATAAATCATGTAAAATGAAAATGAAAATTTGTTTGATTGCTATTACATTTTATACGACTAAATGTAGGTTGTTTTTAATTTGTTACTGAATGGAGTGTAGCTAGCATAATGTTAAGATGATTTTGGAGTAAAACACATAAGATAAGAATGAGCAATGTTGCTAGTTGGTCAAGGTAGTGCTTTTTGTAGATAAATTGTGGGGAGCCCTTTGAGATAATTTGGGCATATTTAGTGAATGCCATTGAGTGAACAACTTACGAGAATTGATGGAACCTAGAGAAAATGTTGACCTTGAACTGCATGGACTAAGATAACTAATAATACTTGAGCCTTTCTGGATTAACTTTGGAGATGACACTTGATCCAATGGAGTGGAAGTTGAAAATCCATGCAGCTGCTACCCAGGCTTTGTCAATTTAAATTACGTTTTGAACTTGGATCTCCATTTACTAGATTCAATTCAATATACCGACTAGTAATTTTATGATTGATTCTGGTTCTGATTTACATTTTTATACATTAATAGATTTTTCATGATTACTTGTATTCATGATATAATTGTTGAAATTTGTGTAGAACATATTTTCCTGGGAAATATTTGTTGAACTGAAAATAAAAATTTCAATATCACGTTTTTTTCTCTTTTCTTGAACGTGAGATAAAGCTGAGGTAACCCCTGTTCACTTTTCTGAATTGAAAATCTCAATGACCTAAGCTTGTCCAAATATGATGATGGCTATTATGATTTGTTTTAGTGACTAACATCTCTTCAAATGCATGTTAAATAACCAGCTAAGAGGTTTAATGTTTGAAAAGATTCTAACATCAATGTTTTCATTTACATTTAGATTCTTATTGGACTAATACCAGTATTGATAAGGAAATTTCTCCTCTGTGGCAAATCTTAGCTTTTGTCTGAAATTGATATTTGGAAGTCCAATTCATTGATCTTCAAAATGCAACCCTTCATTCCTCCTGTATTACTCCAAACTTCCAACTTCACGTACCAAAGGAAAAGGAAAAAGATGAAATTTGTTACCCTCTTTTATAAAGCTTCTTGGTGTTTGAATATTGCCTAAATTATGGTCCAGATCCCTGTTGTGATGAGCTTTGCCATGCCTGACCGTCCCCGGGAGGTTCGCATGGAAGCAGCTTTCTTTTTGCAGCAGCTCTGCCAATCAAGGTTAGGTTTCTTCCTACTGCAGTTTGATTGATACTCTAAATTGTTTTTATTCCGGAGAATAAGATTATTCGTTTCTTCAGCTCATTGACATTGCAGATGTTTATTGCTTGTCGTGGCATACCAATCCTGGTGGGCTTTCTGGAGGCTGATTCTGCAAAGTACAGGTTGGGAGTTTGTATACTTCAAATGAAGATTCCAACATTTACATGCTTATTTTCTTCTGTTTATTAAAGTAGCGACAATTGAACATATGTTAGGTGAGAAAATATTAACATGGTTTGACCATATCCAAAAGAGGTTGCTAATGCATTGGTAAGAAATTTGATCAGTTATTTAGGGTAAATGCAGGGGAAAATGTTTTAAAAATCACGTGGTACGAAATTGAAAAGGATTTTCATCCTTCACGGTCTACCTTATGACCTTGGAGCTGAGTGGGAAACTAATTATCCAAGTAATCGACCTAGGGAGATGACCTTGTGACTAGGCTGTTGGTGCTGCTTGATGTCAAAAAATCTTATAGATAAACTTATTGCTCATGTATGGAGTTCTCAAAAATTAAAAAATATTTACTCATGGAACATTGCTGCACAAGCTAAATGATTTTGATTTCTTAACATGGATTTCTTTTTATTCTTTTTGTCTTGCATTTATTCTACCCATTCAAAGTTTTATCAACTTCAACGACTTGCAAGCAAACTCATTTACCTTCTTTGTAAATGTATTGACTAATTTACTTTATTCCTTTATCTAGGGAAATGGTTCATATTGCTATTGATGGCATGTGGCAGATTTTCAAGCTTCAGAGGTCCACCTCAAGAAATGACTTCTGTCGTATTGCTGCCAAGAATGGGATATTACTTAGACTTATCAATACTCTTTATAGCTTGAATGAGGCAACACGTATGGCTTCCATAGCTGGTGGCGGTGGGTTCCCTGCAGATGGACTAGTAACACGACCACGATCCGGTCCTCTTGATTCTAGCAGTCCTTCCTTTGTGCAGACGGATACACCATTTTACGGAATTGACCGGCCCGATCATCTTAAAATGAAACGAGATCATGTATCACTACCAGGAGTGCAAGAACCTTCACGAACATCAGTATCACATTCACCTGATTCACGATTCTTTGCTCCAGATGCTGATAGACCTCAGTCAAATATTGCTAATGTGGAGGCTTCTGGTGCTTCAAAATTACCAGATTCTGCAGGTTTGGACAAAGGAACCAATGCTGCGTCAAAGAGAGAGTCTCGAGCTGAAGTTGAACTGAAACAGCAAAGAGGCTCAAATGCAGGAAGTATAACATCGACAGATAAGGCCCCAAAAGTTGTGGAAGGGGCATCAAATGGGTTTTCTTCAGCTACTGCTACTCAACAAGAGAATGTTCGACCGCTTCTCAGTTTGTTGGATAAGGAGCCTCCATCACGCCATTTCTCTGGTCAGCTTGAGTATGTACGTCATCTTACTGGGTTGGAGAAGCATGAATCTATACTACCTCTTTTACATGCATCTGGTGACAAGAAAACAAATGGGCTGGACTTTTTGATGGCTGAATTTGCAGGTATTTGGTCTGTCTGGTTTTCATGATTGCGTCTGCATTAAACCACTCCTTGGAACCATATCGTCCCCAGTAAAGAAAGCCATTGTGCATAATGAATTAAGCCAGAGTTTTGGCATTGATTCTTGGATGTATTTCTCTTGCTCTACTATTTTCACTGTAGCTTGCATATTGATTGATAATTTTTTCTTTGCATTCAAGTTAATCAACAATATGATCCTGATACTTGTTAATATTTTCCAGAGGTATCTGGGCGAGGGAGGGAAAACTCTAACATGGAGCCATTACCTAGAAGTTCACCTAAAACAGCGAATAAGAAGTTGGGATCCCTGACATCTAATGGCGGAATTGCTTCCACATCTGGACTTGCATCTCAGACAGCATCAGGTGTGTTGTCTGGTTCTGGAGTTTTAAATGCTAGACCAGGAAGTGCAACGTCATCTGGGTTACTATCCCACATGGTATCATCTTGGAATGTTGATGTAGCTCGGGAATATCTGGAAAAGGTAGCAGACCTTCTACTTGAGTTTGCTGCCGCTGACACAACAGTAAAAATTTACATGTGTGGCCAAAGTTTACTTAGTCGTCTTTTCCAGATGTTCAATAAGATAGAGCCTCCAATTCTTTTAAAGGTAATGCAAGGGATTATATGTTGAACACTCTCTCTGATTTTTGCTGTGGTCTGATCACCCTCACTAATTTCTTTTGTCTCGTAGTTGTTGAAGTGTATTCATCATCTGTCCACTGATCCTCATTGCTTAGAAAATCTTCAACGAGCAGATGCAATAAAGTATTTGATCCCTAACCTCGATCTCAAAGAGGGTGACCTTGTATCCCAAATACATCATGAGGTGAGGTGTTGAAGCAAAAAAAATTTTAAAAAAAATTCAATTTTCAATGAACTGAGCAACGATAATATCACACATTATCTAATAGTATCAAGGAAAGGCATGTAACTTACATCCTTCGAGCTTCTGCATCATTGAATATTGTCTCACTAGATTCATTGTTACAGGTTCTCAGTGCACTTTTCAATTTGTGCAAGATAAACAAGCGGAGACAGGAACAAGCTGCAGAAAACGGAATTATTCCACACTTGATGCAATTTATCATGTCAGGTTCTCCATTGAAACAATATGCATTACCGCTGCTATGTGATATGGCCCATGCATCACGTAATTCAAGGGAGCAATTAAGGGCTCATGGAGGTCTGGATGTGTACCTGAGCCTTCTTGAAGATGAGCTTTGGTCTGTGACGGCATTAGATTCAATAGCTGTATGCTTGGCCCATGACAATGAGAACAAGAAAGTGGAGCAAGCTTTGTCGAAAAAGGATGCCGTACAGAAACTGGTTAAGTTCTTCCAGTGCTGTCCAGAGCAGCACTTCTTGCACATACTGGAGCCTTTCTTGAAAATTATCACGTATGTTGTTTCTTCTATGAATAAATCTGTTCCACGTCTTTGTGAAAAAAAGTACTCCCTCTGTTTCAAAACCTATGGTATAGTTTTGTCATTTTTGGTGACGAACTTTTTTTCATAGCTCATTTGATCTCACTTTATATACTTCTGGAAAATGTTTTAAGATAACGCTAAAACTGAACTAAAAGACGTGAGATATTGCTACACAAAACTGTCTGGTTGACCAAAAAAGTCAAGCAATTCCCATTTATTTTTAAATGGAAGGAGCGTGTATGTGCATGTCTAGGCATTTATTTCTCACTATCTTAATTTCCAGATAAGGAATCTCATCCATTTCTTTCATGCATTGATTTTTGGAATTTGTTTTTTTTTCTATTAGTTGCTTTAAGTGATGGATAAAATGCAACTGGAAGATCTGTTTTTACCTTTTTGGGGGGGTTTCAGAAAGGGGTAACAAGTTAGAACACATGGTGAAAATCTAGAAAAAATGAACCGAGAGAAATTGCGTATTGTTTTCCTATTTCAAAAAGACTTGAAAAGCAATCAAATATGGTTGTCTCTAAAGCAGTTATGAAGGACAGGTGAGAGGGGTCTCTCCTGTAAGCTTTAGCATCGAAATCAAATTTGGAGGTTAAGCCAAATCAGTTTATTGGCTGATACACAGGTGGAAGTATTGGCCTTGAAAATAACACTCTTACGGCTTGTTTAATATTGCTTTTGAAAAGCCAAAGCTGCTTATGAGACTAAGATACTGCTTTTGGGCATGTTTGGATAATTTTCTGGAACTTCTTTTGGTTAGAAGAACTTTTAGAGAAAGCTAGTCCAAAATGATTTCCTCAAGAAGCTCGTTTACAAAAAGCACCAGCAGAAGCCCTACTTGTTTATTGCTTTGACGGATGGATGAACAAATAGTTTCTCTGCTTTGGACTTCTCTTTATGTTTCTTGTTATAGGGTTATGTCGTGATATATATTTTGATTGTACAAGCAAATCAAAATCAAAGTGTATCATGCGGTTTACAGATGTTAAGGGCTTTATATCACATCATAGCCATAGAGAATTGAAAAGAAACTTAAGCCATTGCACTGCTTCCCTCAGCCCTTGCACCTAGGTCTAGGTTTGCATCCGAAACACAGAAGTGGGTTCAGAAGAGTTGCAGATTCTTTTAAACTAGACTCATGCTGTGGTGAAATCATTGAAATGACCATTTTAGTGCTGGTTCACATCGTAACTAGTATAAAAAGAACTACTAGACTATACTAAAAGTTGGTCTCTCTAAAGTTATCCCAACACTTACTGCTATAGACTCTACTTCATAAAAGTAACTGCCTATCAAAGGATTTTCTAACACATCCCTGAATCTAGATATCGATAGGTGCCCCTCTACTAAAGACTTAAAATTGTTAAGTGAACAACAGATTCATGTAAAGGAAGGAAAATCAGTTTCTATGACTATTTATCCACATTAAGCCATTTGGTCAGACTAATCCAATTTTTAGTCGTGCACCCATCTTTTAGTTTACCTTTTCTGAGCAGTTTTCTAGCTTAAAAGGGGATGTAATTAGCACGTTATTCTGCTTTCTATTCAGTTTAAGAAACTCGCTGATGCTTTCTTTTATTTTCATTATTATTACGCAGGAAATCATCTCGAATAAATACCACTCTTGCAGTTAACGGTTTGACACCACTCCTAATTTCAAGACTTGACCATCCAGATGCTATAGCTCGCCTGAATTTGCTTAAACTAATTAAGGTGAGCAAAGGATAGTTCTTATGCAGCATCTGTTGCGTATTACATAGTTCACTTAATGTCCTAATACCGGTTGTACAATGTTATATTTCTTGGATAGATTAAGTTATTAGTATATTCAGGAACTTCCTATGGTAAAGACAGGCAGCCGCTTATTCAGTAATTTCTACTTGGTAGAGTGGGGCTTCATTCTGTTTAGTGCTTCCTCCCTGCCCCCCTCGTCTGCTAAAATGGATGAACCTAATAACATTACAGAAAGTCTGTCAAAGTTGAACTACAAATGGTAGTTGTGATAGTCACTTGTATATAGACTTTTTGGTACTGGTCGGCTGAATTGATGTGAGTAACTGTGAAACCTTTTTCATCTTCTTTTGGTCTGCTGAATTGAGCTCTTTATGTTGACCATTGTGTGTACTCTTATTTCCACTCTTATACGGGCTTCTTCCTGCAGTCTTTCTACCCAAGCATGTCTTGCAACACCTCAGGACTCATTTTGAAATGTTAGTTGGTCAATGTTTGTTCAGATGGAAAATGGATTTGACAAAAATAAGCAGTAAAAATTTATCTAAATAGAAATGATTTGCCATTTTTTCATTTTTATTTCTACCTCTGTTGTGACAGATTTAAGAACTTGCGTACAGTGTCATTCTTTGGTACGACTGATTTGCATACTCACCCGCCGTCTTGATTTAATAAAGAATACTAGGAAAAATACCTTTTTACGGGATACTCATCAATTACTTGTCTCCGCATTTCACTATTTCCATAGAATATATCATATTACAGTGATTTTAAGGTAACCAGATATTAGTTTCTCATGACCTCTGGATATTTATATTTATTTGTTCAGTAAGATTCTTTTGAGAAGTTTTTATTTGATTTTGTTTGTTATTGTGAGCTCATTAAATTTAGTAGTTGGGACTGGGTACTTCTCTAGCAATTTACAATCATGGAAGTTAATAGTACAATTTGACAGCAATTTAATAGCTATCTGTTGAGTCACGTAAAATGCTCTACATTGGGCACTTGAGCTTGTTACCTTTTGATGATCGACTCTGTGGTTGGTTGTTTGTCAGGCTGTTTATGAGCACCATCCTCGTCCAAA
Organism: Fraxinus anomala; assembly: GCA_903798345.1. NCBI lineage: Eukaryota > Viridiplantae > Streptophyta > Magnoliopsida > Lamiales > Oleaceae > Fraxinus > Fraxinus anomala. Next base: position 9,226 of record CAIGRN010107863.1, on the reverse strand, counting down.
GCAACTGATCGTGGAGAATGATTTACCTCAGAAGCTTCAAAATTTGATCGAGGAGCGAAGAGATGGGCAGAGTTCTGGTGGCCAAGTCCTGGTTAAACAAATGGCTACTTCATTACTCAAAGCACTTCATATCAACACAGTTTTGTAAATTCGTGCTTGGTTGTTGCAGTTTTTAAAAGTTTTAATATTTTGTTTCCATTTTCTTGAAACCAATTTTAAGTGTAAATTATTTTTCAGCTGTCCCATATGTTCAGTAATTTGGCTTGCTTAAGCTATATTTATACTTACATCCCTGCACCTGTTCATATACTGCTATATAAAGTCTGCTACCTATGGGTAATGTTGACTAGATTGATCTCTACTTTAATTTGATTATAATCTGTCACTTAACTAGGTTTTGTTTCACATTAATTGCTAAATCGATGTAATTTAGTTGTATTGGAGATGTGTCTCATTTGAAAATGTCCTGGCTTGATGTTGTAGGTAGATGATTTCTGAGTTGCAATGAATCTAACATAGGTCAATGAAAAACAGATTTTATTGTTGGGTGACTAATGTCGAATAAAATTTATAGTTGTAGATAAATGCCATGTTCAAGAATCATATACCTACAATTTTGATCTCCTAATCAATACTGCTTAGGTTATGTTAAGAATCGTGCTTAGTTGGCAATTAAAATAAAATAAATTTAAATATTTTTCTTGATTCTATCACCGTTTTAGAAAATTCAGGCTCTCCTTTCCATCAATTCTAGAATTGCTTTATGTAAATCTATATAGAGAGTGTTCTTGCGGCTGTATTTCTTTTGGCCACAAACACAGGTTGGTTTCACGAATAAGTAAGCTTGCAATCTCCTCACTTTTTTCTACATTTTCAGTGTAAAAGATGAGTATCTTAAGCTCATGTTTGATGGAGATTAAAATCAAATTTTTAGTAGGTTTTAACAAAAGTTGATGAAATGTGTGGTTAAAAAATTGTGGGTTTCATACAATATATAATATGTGGTTAAAATTAGTTGTTGAATTGAACTTAGATTAAAATTTATTCCAAAAGGGGGCTAAACGTGCTGGTGACACGAGTCAGACGTGTTTATTGTTCATCTGAGTAGATCTTGACATCTTCAATCAATTGGACAGATTGGTTTACATTTTTAACATCTATTTGATCTGTATGCTACAAACGCCTCCTCAACAAACTTTCAAGTCAAATCAATCCGAATAAAAAATAAAATTTACCCATGGATTTTGGATATTTTTTTATTAGATATACAATCTTAACTCTTACCCATCACCTTAATTAGGTATTCCGGCTAGTGCAATTTATCAATTTTATATTCTTTAGAAATTCCAATATCGAGGAATGGAATTATTCATTGTCAATTTTGAATCGAACCCATAATATTGAGTATTCTGGAAGTATATTTGATTGAATTATATGTACAAGTTGATTTCCATATCATGACTGCAAAAATTACACTTGATTGTTGTATAGTTTATCCGTGAACTTGATGTTATTTGATGGGTCAATAATTGAAATCAGATTACACAATCAAATTCTTCAATACATGAATTGAAAGTAATTAACATTTTAGAACGTAATATTGTGATGAAAACCATTATAAAGTACTAATTAATTGAAAATTGTTCAGTTAACTTATTTTCCAATAACATTTGCACTCTGAAAATGTGCAAAGATAATTTCTTTCACATTTTTAGGTTGACTCTAATGTATTTAAAATATCCTTCTGTCAACGTAAACTAAGAATTTTATATAATCCAGAATCTTGGAAAAAAAACCTTTTTTTAAAAAAATATAATGACTAGAAAGGCCAATATTTGAAAGGATAGAAGAGTCAATTAGAACAAAAATAAAAATACAAATTCCACTTCCAATCTCCGCAGTGGGAGAAAATTTAGAAGGGGTAGATAGATACGAAATGAAGCCTCTTAACACAAGGTCTCCTCGAAAAAAATCTCACCATAATTGCATCACATTCAGAATAAAAGAAAGGCATAAATGTGAATCCTTTATAACATCTCAACATAACAAAAAATATTATACCGCAGTCTTAGAAAAAGTTCTATCCGAACACAGAATTATGACTCCTACAAAGGATTTAAAGCGACCCTCCAAAACCCAACAGGCATAGGGTCGGGTCTGGTCTGGTCGGGTCGGTCGAGTGTGTTTTCCTAGTCATCACCAAATGTGGTCTTCTTCCCTGCACCTATAGACATCAATTGCAAAACCGTTAAAAAAGTTTTAACAACATATCAACAGTCAAAAAGTTCCCAGTTCAGTATTTCAAATTCTTATTTTCCAAACAGAATTCTGTGCAGCTCAGGGACAACAGAATGTTCTATTCATCTAGAAGGATCATTTGATAATGTAGCAGTGACCCCACGGATGATGATCATCACTCCAGATCAATAGAGTTACTTGGACGATAATATACATGCTAGTATAATTTTGGTGTTCAAGAAATATTATAAAAAAATATTTAGTGCAGTAAAGTATATATTATCAAGAGTCTATTGTACTGACACAGTAGTACTTACCAGCAGAAAACACGCTTGGCTTCCCAGGAGTTCCACGTCCTCGTCCTCTTCCTCCACCTCCAAAGCGACCACCACCTCCACCTCCAAATCGACCGCCACCACTACGGCCACCTCCAAATCGACCTCCAAAGCGACCGCCACTGTCCCGGCCACCACTCCTGCCACCTCTGCCACCACCAGCACTATCACCTCTAGGCTTAGCCTCTTCCACTGACAGGGAACTATCCCCGAATTCAGATCCATCAAGTTCCAGAGCTTTGTTGAAGGAGGCATTCTCCTTAAAATCAATATAGGCTATCCTGCGATCGGGACAGGAATAAGTTGATCATTGGAAGGAAAAAAATAATAATAGAAGGTCCAGTTCTCAAAGTTTGTTGTTATTCAATAACCAACAGAGACGATATTTTAATGCACAACACTAGAACATAATTATACAACGATAAAAGATGGCAATATACAAACCCTTTAACACCACCATCCTGATCTTTTGGAATGGAAACCCTTGTAATTTCACCGCAGGAACCAAAGTGATCTTCAAGAGCACCTCGAATCTGAAATTCACGTGACATAGATTCAGCAAATACACCAACAGAGGAAGTTATTCAATTTTAAATCTCACGACAGAAAATAAATGGATGTGCAACACATGCCTTGTCTTCACCGTCATATTTATCAAAACCACGAACAAATATTGTTTGCCCTTGAGGCCTCCCTCCCTTCTGGAATGAGTTCGTCTCGTTGCCACTAAAATTAGAAAAATATTATAATGCAATAATATGGAACTGAAACCATGTAATGATTGAAAATGGATAACAGATGCCATACCCACTTGGAGTGTACGATCCCCTTTCCTTCGCCATATCTAGTCTCACAGGACGACCAAGCAGATCTTTACCATTCATTTCACGGAGGGCCTGCAAATTAATATATGCAAATAGATAATCGATTAACAGAATGCAGTAATATGGATATAACTAATTAGTTACATCACATAACTAATGAGATCTCCTAAAAGCCTGCCAAAGCCAAGATCAGATGAAAGTACCTTCTCTGCTGCTTCAGCAGTAGCAAACTCAACATGGCCAAAGCCCCTAAATGAATTATCTTCAGAAGACATGGCAAAGCGAACATCAACAACATCTTTGAAAAAATTTTCACTGCAATGCTTTGAACAAATGTTAAAAATATATAAAAATAAATTTAAAATAAATTCAAACATTTAGGAAATGTTATACTTACACATCTGCCTGCTCGATAGAGTAGGAAAGATTCCCAACAAATAGAGATTTGGGGCCTGTGCTTTGTGCTGTAGGAGTAGCAGGCGTCTTGGGCTGCATATATAAATAGCCACTATTTTAAGGAAATCACAAGTATACTGAAATTACAAGGACCCACTTTCCCCAAAGTGGACTATTCTCATTACTTAATTTTTCTAAAAGGCTTAATTTCGCAATTTTGAATCTCTTATTCTCTTCGTTTCAGAATGTTAAGAGCAACTTTTCAAAAGGATGAACTCCAAAAAGATGCTCTTAACTAGTATGGAGGAAGCATTATTTATTTACGCAACTGAAAGTGCAAACAAGAGTCAAGCGAAGAAGAACTACTTACAGTCTCCTTTGATGGAGTCATTTTCACACCAGCATCCTGTTTCATCAAGAAAACCTAGTATAAGGAGATGAATACTAAGGATATAGATCAAAATTTCCAGGTATTAGCCACGCAGCATATGCGGCTCAATATGCACAACCAAAACTGCATGTTCAAGTATGCTCAACTAGAGCATACATCACCTAGTTTTTTCATGTAAGCATTGCATAACAGCTTGTCAAAAGACAAGGAAAGAAGAGAAAATTTACATAGTTGGACTAGTCAGTCAAATGAAAATATCTTCTACCTTTTTCTTGGGAGTTGTGGAAGGTTTCTCTTCTTCCTCCGATTCTGAAGATTCTTCCTCTGAACTGCTATCCTTTGAAGCAGGAATAGACTGCCAACAATAAAAGCATGTTTGGAGAGTGTTTATGAACAGTTTGAATTATAAATAGATAAAAATTAGTGGATAAGCGGGTACTACTTGTGGGTCATCCAAAATGTGTGGATGAAAAGTGACTAGTATTTATAAATATGAGCCAAATGTAGTCTAAGTAAAAGAATCAGCGGTCTGAACCTAGAATTTTATGCAAATTCAAGATTACCCCCAAATTATACTTATGCATAATACCTTCTTTACCCCTTCCATTTTTGATGGTTCATCATCATCAGAGCTTTCCTCTTCACTGCTACTATCATCCTCTTCTGTAGCTTTTGAGCTAGGTTTAACAGCATTTGGTGTTGCAGGGATCTGAAAGATATGAAATTTCGCAATCACATACAATGACAGATTAAAATTTCAACCATGAGAGTGAATATATATATTGATCACATACAGGTACTTTCAGCTTTTTCTGTTGAGGCTGTTCATCATCACTTTCCTCAGAACTGTCAGATTCTGATTCCTCACTGGAATCCTTTTTCTTCTTTGTAGCAACCACTGAGCCATTTTTAGCTGCAGGAACATCTTCATCTGAGCTTTCATCTTCACTGCTCGACTCATCCTTCTTTGAAGCTGCAACAGGGGCGTTTTTAGTCACAGTAGCAGGAACTTTCTTGGTTGCTGCAACATCGTCATCCGAGCTAGACTCATCTTCAGAATCAGAATCATCACTTGACTCATTTTTCTTCTTATCTGCAACATCTTCATCAGAACTGCTCTCAGAGTCAGTGTCAGACTCTTCTTTCTTCTTGGTAACAGCAACATTGCTGCTCTTAGCTGCAACTGAAGAAGGCTTCTTAAGTGCACTTGCATCCTCTTCTGAATCACTAGTTTCATCATCAGAGTCAGACTCTACAGTTCCATTCTTAACAGCCACCACAGGCTTCTTGGTTGGCACCGGTACCTTTGTTTTAGGAACCTGTACGAGACAACAAACGACGACACATAAAGATACATCAAGACAAGTAATAGCAATTGAAACAAAACAATTAACTAACAACATTTTAAAAAATTAACTTAAGTAATAGCAATTGAAACAAAACAATTAACTAACAACATTTTAAAAAATTAACTTGTGAAACTCACTTCATCCTCGTCAGAATCGCTATCATCTGAACTGCTAGATTGTTGGATATTTTTTGTCACACCATTTCTAGCATCAACTTTTGAGCCTTTAGCTGAGAGCGAAGTAGATTTGGCAACAGGCTCCTGCAAATGTACATATAAGTGAATGAGTGAGAACGTTAATGTTCAAAACTTCAATTAAAACACGTTACTATATGGATGTAATATAGTATAAGCAGAAAATCGCTCACATCATCAGAAGACGTTTCTTCTTCAGAACTACTAGATTCTTTCACAGGCTGTTTGACCAGTGCTCCTCCCTTCTTACCGGGTACCTTAACCTAATAATTTACATATCATAAACATCAACTGAAACTAACACGAAGCAATGTCATAGATTTATAAACATAAGAGGCCACAACGCTTTTGCAATTGAGTTTTCAAAAAAGCTAACACTTCACATATAGGTTTAGAAAATTTTACAAAATTTGATAAGAGATATTTTTTTCAAAAAACTGTCCTCTAGCACAAAGGTAAAGTTCGAAAGCAAGAGGTGTAACATAAGTATGCAACTTATAGTTCAATCAAGGCATATAGAAATTACAAAAGGGAATTAAAAGCAGGTGAATAAGGAGAATACAGCCATAATAATCTTTAATATTTTGCTCATAACTAACTAAAGCGAAATTCACAGATTTAAAAAATATAAGATGAGATTTTATAATTGAATTTGTTGAAGAGCCTAGAATTCACCATAGTTGATAAAGATCAGATTTTTTTCCATAAAGCATTCCTCTGGACACAGAGGTAAAGTTCGAAAGGTAAGGGTATAACATAAGTATGCATCTCATAGTCAGATTAATCAGGTTTCGAACAGACAAACTAAAAAAAGAATTAAAAATACAGGAATAGGAGGAAAAAATGCAAATAATTATCTTAAATAAAAAAAAGGCAACAAAACCTTGAGCTGTTCTTCTGAAGAAGACTTCACTTTCTTTTTGACGTTCTTCTTCTGAGCCTTAGCCTCATCCTTCTTCTCCACTTCCACGTCCTTCTTCTGCTTCTTAGCACTCACCAGATGCATCTCTAGAGCATCCTCAGCTTCTCTCTTACCTATTCATTAAAGAAACCATGACCACACAAAACGTAAAAACGGTAGTAATAATCATCAACAAAAGCCACAAAGATAAAATCAAACAGAAATAATAAAATTTAACCTTTTTTCATTGGTTTAGTGGGTGCGGTAACAGCAGGAGCTGCATCGACCTGCAATTCGCAAAAAATCAAACAATTAAAAATAAAATTTAGACCCAAAAAAAATGTAAAGGCTAACAAATCTACCTTGGAAGCTGATTTCTTAGTGGATTTTCCCATTGAAATACTGTAGGCGACTGAAGATATGTGATGAAATAGCAAAACCCTAAGTTAGTAGGGTTTAACGAGACACCGCTGCCAGATATTTTTGTATCATATAGTATGAGCGTGTTATGAATATATAGAGGAAGAGGGTAAGCAGCGCCGCTTTAGGGTTAGAAATTAGGTTTTCTTTTCCTTCTTTTTAATTTGTTTATTTATTTTTATTTTTTCTTTTGTATTATCTATCTATTTTTATTTTTATGAGTTATGCCACACGACACACACATACACATGGGATGTCGATATTATTTAATTCAGGTCGAGATCCACGCGTCCCATGTAAGGACGCGACCAACAAAGTGGTCATTAATTATGTTCATTTGGCTTAACTCAATTTTTATTCATATGCATGTAAGTACAGTAAGTCATTGTTAAGCCACTTTGCTTTTCTTTCCCGGATAGTGCTGCAAATTCAGATTCTATAATTGAGTGTATTATACACGTTTGTTTCTTTAATTTTCAAGAAACAACACCTATTCGTAGAATAAACACCTATCCCAAAATATATTTATTCTCTCATTATTAGATATACAACTAGTATTAGTATATCCTTCTAATATAATCGAGAGTTTAGTATATTGTACATCTAAGTTTTTTGTTTTCCTTAAGCTCTGTTTGAGGCACATTAAAAATTTTCATTCACATTCTTCTTTCAACCACACATTTTTCAATAAAATAATTTTGAGTCATATTAAAAATTTTCATTCACATTCTTCTACTCATTTTCAACCACACATTTTTCAATAAAATAATATTTTCCATCACATCAATAATTTTTCCTTCTTTTTCAACCACATATTATCCATCAATCTATTATTCCAAAATACACTATTCCAAAATAATGTGGCTCAAACACACCCTAAGTATCCCAGAATTCTCCTAATGGCCGTTCAATGCTCCTTGTTCAGATTACTAGTTAACTTACAAAGTTTACTAATTGAAAATGATATATCCGATCTTGTGCATTTAACTACATACATTAGACTCTCTATAGCACTTGTATACTCCAAATGAGCAATTTCTCTTTCATCGTTCTTTATAAGTTTTAAACTTGAATCAAAATAGATACTAAATTCTTTTATATTCGGATGTTTGATCTTATTAATCACATTTTGAATATAATGTGATTGACTCAAATTGTAACTCCCACTAGTTTTAATAATTTTGATATCCAAAATGGTATTTACTTGTCCAAAATCATTCATTTTGAACGTGAAAGATAAAAACATTTTCGTTTCTTTTATTTCATTCATGCGATTACTTAAAATAAACACGTCATCAACGTATAAGCAAATAAATATAACACAGTTATCACATAATTTGGAATACAAGCATTTATCTACACTATTAGGTTTTAAACCAAATGAAACGGTAGCTAAATTAAATTTATCATGTCATTTCTATAGTGCTTGTTTTAAACCATATAATGATTTCACTAACTTGCACACTTTTATGTTCATTTTCAGGTAGAGCAAACCCTTCAAGTTATTCCATATAAACCTCATCATCGAGATCTAGGGATGGCAACATGGTGAGTATGGGTCGAGACATTCTTCCCAACCCCCGCCCCGTCGGATAATTTTTCGCCCCGTACCCCTCCTATACCAGTTTAAGTTGGTGGCGGTGAGGGGTGAGTTAATGTCTTTGCCCCGCTTATCGCCCCATTTACCTTTTCTTCATTATTTTTTAATAAAAAACTAGATAAAATATTATTTTTATATAATTTCTATAAAATGACATAGTTTTCCACTATCAGAAGCAATTCATTTTATATAATAAATCATGAATTTTATTTATTCATAATAAATGGAAGATATTCCTTTAAAGTTGACATGGTATTTTTATCAATCATACATCAACAACAAAAACTTCCAATGGCTAAAGAAAATAGGGGAAACTCCCTCCAACAACGAATAAAATACGGAAAACTTCAATTAACATATACAAGCATTGTAACTTATGTTATGCAGTCTTTGCACATGTGAATAATATTTTTAACAAGGTGTTGTATGAAACTTAAAAAATAACATTCATCTATTAGTCACTAATTCTGATAAAACAGAAGTCTTTTCTTAAACGAAGAAATACTTAAAAGTAAGTCTAGATTCTTGTTCCAATAAAATTGTGTGAATATGCAATAAGTCTAGATTCTAGGATTACA
>CAIGRN010107850.1:0-12368 GCA_903798345.1 Fraxinus anomala | reverse complement strand
CCTAGTTGTTAGCGTGCTTGCCGTGACGAATGGGGAGATAAGCATTCTCACTGCATGACACCTAGACCGGATATAGAGAAGCCTAATAAGAATTACCCTTTAATACGCTCCCAAAAAAAAAAAAAAACAATTATAGCATTACAAACATTATACTTTTACACTAAGGCAAGATCAATTCTATATACACATTGTTGAAATTTTCAAAATTCCTAAATTATTTTCACACCCAAAAATTAGCTGCCACGATTTGAAAAATTTCACAAAAGTAATAATTACTCAACCAAACACACAATTGCACAAATTTTGTGTGGTATTCATCACCTTCATTGCTTCTGGATTTCTAAGGTATATTTAATTTTATTCATTTATGGGTTGTTTAGCATTCTCACTGCATGACACCTGGACCGGATATAGAGAAGCCCAATAAGAATTACCCTTTAATACGCTCCCAAAAAAAAAACAATTATAGCATTACAAACATTATACTTTTACACTAAGGCAAGATCAATTCTATATACACATTGTTGAAATTTTCAAAATTCCTAAATTATTTTCACACCTAAAAATTAACTGCCACGATTTGAAAAATTTCACAAAAGTAATAATTACTCAACCAAACACACAATTGCACAAATTTTGCGTGGTATTCATCACCTTCATTGCTTCTGGATTTCTAAGGTATATCTAATTTTATTCATTTATGGGTTGTTTAAATTTTTTGTTCACGAGGCTTATTTTAGGAGGTTAAAGTCATAATATTTTGATAAATTTTCTCTTTTTATATAATTTTGTGGTATTTTTGTTTTAAATTTGTTAAATATATTCGAAATTCAACGAAATATTTGCTTATTTCTTTCCTATGTCTTAATCAAAGAAATATGTTGGAAGAAGATGCAAAAAGAAGGCTTAGATTAGGGTGGGTGGGATTTTGATTGACTCGCGGCCACAATTTGTAGACCAATACGATGTTTAACGTGGCATTGTGATATGGTGAATTGTTGTCCTAAAGCTATATCTTTCTTTAGAGTGATATAATGCATCTGCGCATTGTTTTCCTCTTCTATCAAGCAACGATATTTTTAAAGATAGTGAATGAGGTTTGACATTGAAGTTATTATCACAAACGCATTGAGAAAGTCATATTGAAAGTATTAAGTCTACAATGGAGCAAACTACACAAATATGAGATTCTTTACTTAACTTGGCAGAAATTAACGAAGATCCTAAAACAAATAGTGAAGTCGAGTCCTAGCGACATGAATTTCAAAATTTTGAGTTCTTACTTGGCATGGTAATCTAGCACATGTTGTTGTATGAAGTCAACAATATAAGTAATTTCTTCGAACCAAAAAAATGATTATTTATAGTGCTATCGAGTTATCGACCTCTTACAAGGATTTATTTAATTTCTTGAAGATTATAGAAAAATTGAATTTTCAATTGCCATGGATGAAGCGACAAAAAAGACAAGTGAAATAAGAATTGAGGCTATATTCTGAGAAAAATGCATAATTCAAAGAAAGAAGCAGTTTGATGAAAGTGACAGCGATAAGGTTAAGCAATCAGGCAAAAAATCTTTTAGAGTTGAATATTTCTTTTTATAATTGAACAAACTCCATCTTCTCTAAAGACTCAATTCGAACAATTTAAAATAAGATGAAGAGACATTTGGATTTTTGAGGTTAAGGCGTGCTACTTCTTCCAATTTTTTGAAGTCTTATATGAATATGGAGAAGTATTTGAAACATAATGAATGTTTAGACATTAATGGAGATGATTTATGTTTGGAGTCAGGGACGAATCCATCATCGTTGTTCAGCTAGGGCGGAGACTGTTGATCGTTGACCGATCAATGATCGTAATAGTCGAAAATATAATTCAATACATAAGTAAATGGACTTTCGTTTCGATTGAAAAAATCGCTCTATAATTTGCAAAATTGATTAAAAAAAACAGTGTACACATGGTTGAATTGAGCCAAACATCTTCTTCATTAATATTTTTCACTTATCCCTAACTTTCCTTAAAACCTAAATTCTCAAATCACAATTTACAATCACAAATCAAAATTATAAGTTATAACAAATCAAAATTATAAGTTATAACTCATAGTTTTACTTAATAATATAACATAAATTCTCATTTCTCATAATTCATAAACCACAAATTCACAAAAACTATTAAAAAAAAAATTGAAAAATAGTATGCTCATAGCCCATAGGCGGCTGACAGCCAGTAAGATTCATAGCAACTAGCAATATTGATTTCAAATTTTCAAGGGGCAAGATTTTGAAGCAAATACCTTTTGTCGTGAGGAAGATCGCAGAGGCGCAGACGAAGCTCCAAGCTCCAGCCAGGCGTGACGTGTCCACCACTCACCACCATTGTCCAGGCGTCCACCTCCACCACTGTCTATCGTCCACTTATCTTGTCAATCAGCGACGTCACAGACTAAGTCACAGATATCATGCGCAGCCGTACTCGTGACTCCGATTCGTCCCTGTCATCTCTCGTCTCCCTCCTATGCCGGACCAAAAGTTGGATTTGGTTTTGTTGTGCTATTGGACTTGTAATCAGGGGCAAAAGTAAAACCTATGGCCATGGATTGGGTTCATTCTTCATTGGGCCTTATTTTTTAAAAGAAAGGCCCAAACAATAAGGGGAAAAAATGGCTGCCTCTTCTTCTTCTCAGCGGATGACTCGCCTGCTACTGCTTACCTGAAGCTCCCGACGGATCCAGCATGGGCGACTGCGGGGGCTGGCCAGGTACTGGATCCGCCCCTATTTGGAGTTACATTTCTTGAGGTTCTATATACCAAATGAAGCAACGAACTTGAAGTGTTACAATATTTTAAGCTATTGAATGTTCAAATACTGAATGGATATTTTTCAAATGTTTATTTTGCTTACAAAATTTTGCTAATCATATTAGTTACAATTGCATTTGCAGAAAAAAGATTCTCCAAAATTGAAGTCGATCAATACTTACCTCCTAACAACTATGGCGCAAAAAAATTTGAATGGATTAACTATGTTATCAATTGAGAAAGAAATTGTTGAATAGCTAAATTATTCAAATTTGATTAATATTTTTACCTTTAAGATCGCAAGTTGGATAGTATTTAACTAATCGTTTGGAGCATTGTCGATTTTGTTATTTAATTAAAGTATAGATCTTTCGTATAATACATTTTCTTTGTTATTTTACCGTTAAGTTTTAACCTAACGAGTCAACAATTAATTCCATAACACACTTATAATTTTTTCATGCATACTATAATTTGGAAGGGGTGCTAATTTACGAAGTATGCCTCAGGCCCCGAAAATCATAGGACCGGAACTGCCTTCGTCTCCAATGGCGGACCCAGCACCCGGCGAGGGGGTGTGGCCGCCAGTGCTGGATCCGTCAGAGTCTTCAATAGCCACTGGGCACCACTCGTCGAACTAATTCAGTGCCGAAATGATGAAGGGGAAGTCTTCTTGCGGAGCCAGCACCTGGCGTTGCCGCCCGTGCTGGCTCCGCCCAAATTTACAGGTTGGGAGGGAGGGCACTGGGCAGTCACCATTGTTGCAGGCAGCAGAAAGACAGGAGCTTAAGAATGAAGGGAGATGGAGGAAGATGAGTGTTGGATTTGGGCCAAAAATGCTTTTTACTTTTGGGTTCTTTTTTTAAATAGGCCCATTAATATCATCGATAGATCCATAGCCCATATATGTCATGTGCCTAAACTGATTACAAAATTGCAAGCTTACACGGAAGACTTCAAACCCTATTTTCTCTAGACTATGCAGCCCAATCCGATGCTGAGTAAGTTGGAGTTAGGACTTGCTTGCTACCGGCTGCCATCGAGTCGCCGACATCGACCTCCGTCATTGTCTACCGTTGCTGTGTTCTTTTATTCTTCCTTTTTTGTTTTTGTTTTTGTTATTTTTATTTCATCACTACGAATTTAGAACTAGTTAAAACAAAAGAATTATGTGGCCCTCGGCAACACCAATTTTCACTTTCCCATCTTGCGGTTTCACTAGTGGCACTTTACTCCCAGTATGATTTTAGGTTTTGGGATGAAAAATACACATAATGAAAGATAGATTTAGAACAAGGAAAAAGGAGTAATTCTGCTTTTTGCAGTAGTGCCTAGTTAAGTGAATTATTTTTGTCTTATGTTCAAAAAATATTAATCCATTTGTAAGTTGATAACTTCTATGAGAATACTAGCATATTAACTTTTTTTTTTTTAATCATTTTTACAGTTGAAATATTTTGAGGGTCATTAACTTCACATTTGTTTATATAGCAATTTATAAGGTCATTTGAACAGGTGCTAAGCCAATAATAATACTAGCACCTAATTTGAAACATTTATAAATATTATTTAATTAAATATTAATGAACGACCTTGTTATTACGGTCGTTGACTGTCGATAGTCAATGATCAATGGTCGACGACCGCCGTAGCTGACCAAATATCTTGGATCCGCCACAGTTCGTCTCTACTTGAAACTTATTTTAAGTCCCACATATGACACGGAGAACCATCTGCATGCATCCCCTCATAATTTTCGTACGTCCACCCAACACTTTCCCTTCTAAGGAATGTTCCAGTTTTTCGAATCATCATGCCGCTCGATTATCGTCTGCATCTGGGCTGAGGTATCGTTATCGTCCAGATTCAAGTTCACACAAATTTTTGATAATTCACTTGGTTTCAGTGTTTTTTGGAGTGCAAAGAGATTACAAATATGGCTTGGGAATGTGTGTATGGGTATAGGTATTGATTTATGAATTTTAAGGTTATGAAGAGATGAATAAAACAATGAAGAGAAGGGTTATTTGTATGACATATGCATAGATTCAGGAAATCGAGGACTTCTTGAAATGAGAAAGTGAAGAAGAGATTTTAGATTTTAAAAGTGTGAAAAAGTGGTGCTACGAAAAAAAACCAAGGATATTAAACTGACTTACCATCACCGCCCTCTCACACATGAATCGCCAGTGAGAAACCACTACCCGGAGGTAGCGACATGACCTGAGAGAAATGGACTCCACCCACCTAAAAACCTTGAGCTTTTGGTAAACATAATATTTCTCTTTTAGTATATCAGTTATCATATTGAACACTTGTTTCGTGCAACAACAGTGTTGCAATATAAACCATGAGAGCCACGTTTCATAATAAGTTTCCATAATAATTAGATGTTCAATTAAATGGAAATTATTACCATACATAGAAGTTTCCTTTTTCCTGCCAAATGTAATTGAATATACAGAGTGATTCTTGTTCAAAATATACAAATGAGGATAATTTTCTTTTCAAAATTTGTGTTTATTGACTGTATTGTATTAGAGGTAAACCTTAGCCGACCATATATATTATCATTGCTGCAAAAGTGTGACCCCAATTCTATTGGGTATTGGTGTCTTAGTAGAAGATATCAAAATATGGACCAAGACATTTTTTGACAGAGACTGGATGCCCAGCGCCGCTATTCGAGCGCCTAGGTGCCATTTGGATATGGGAACAGAATTAATTCAGAGACAGTGCCTAAGTGCTATGCTTGCAGCCAGTAAGCTTGGTGCTCGAGCACTAGAGATGTCATTCGTTGCATGCGAGGGTGCCACTCAAGCGCCGTTGTTGTCTGGCCAAGATCTATTTCGCGATTCCTCGATTTTTAAGATGCTTATTCCCCCTAAAACACTATAATTAGAGTTTGACATGTACCCCATATATAGTTGGCTCTTCATTGTGATATATGACAATTTGAAAACACAAAATCATTGTATTCTTTCATCATATAGTGAATTCTCCTCCTTTGATAGTGATTTTTCCTATCATAGGTTTTCACGTAAAATCTTACGTTCTCATTTTTGTGATTGTTTACTTTCATATTGTCATATTATCTCGTTATTTTTAAAACAAACTAGTACTAGAGAAAGTTTTTTTTATAGCAACATTGAAATATGATATTCTGCTTTTGGATCGCAACACGAGGTTTTCGATGTGGTAGATGAAGATGGGATTTGTGCTTGGGTAGATGGATTTGAATGATGCCCTGTTGGGGTTTGATAAAATGCCTTCTACTTGGACACAGAAAGAAAGATAACGTAGGGATCAAAAGGTTCTATCCTAAATTCATCTCCATCTTTCAAATTAGATTCTTCAGCATGTTCTTAAGGAGAAAATTACTGCTGCATTGTGATTGAAATTGGAATAGCTTTGCACGACAAAGAGAATGACTATTAAGTTACATTTGAATCAATACTTGTATTCTCCCCTCATGTCTGATGGAACCTCTATTAAGGATTACTTGACTGTTTTTTAAAGAAATTGTAGTTGATTTAGAAAATTTGGAGGTTAAATATTAGGAGGAGGATCTTGGATTAATTTTATTGTGTTCACTGATGTCTTTATATATGACTTTTAGAAACACAATTCTCTATAGTCGTAATACTATCATAAATGATGAGGTATATGATAAGAGATCAAGCGGAGGGTCTGATTGTTCACGGGATGACTCAAGATAGGAATCTTGGTGGTAATATGAGATACAGATCGAAGTCTAAACATAAAGACAAAGCCCATCACTTTTGCAAGAGAAAGTAGCACGATAGAGTTGACTGCTACAAATTGTACAATAAGAATAGAATGGTTGCTACAAATTAGAAAGGAAAGTAACTTGAAAACTCAGGAAAAGCTAGTGTTGTAGAAGATGAGAAAAGTGATGGAGAGCTTCTGGTAATTTCTGATGGCAATTCCAAACTCTGTGAGTATTGAATTCTTTATTTAGCATGTACTTTTCATATATGTCTTAGTAAGGACTGGTTTACAACATATAAAGCAATTTCGAGATGTTCATGATCATGAGAAACAACACGCATCGTAAAAACTTGTATTGGAACAATAAGAATCAAGATGTTTGATGGAGCTATAAGGATATTGAATAATGAGAGTCATGTTCAAAATCTAAAGAGGAATCTCATATTTTTGAGTATCCTTGATTCAAAGGGGTACAAATATACTGGTGAAGGTGGAGTTTCAAAGGTCGGCAAGGGTGCTCTTGTGCTGATGAAGGAAAAGAGAAGTCACACACAGCTATATATCTTGTACAGTTCTATAGTTACTAATAATGTAGCTATTACTACTTTTTCTTTGTTAGATGAAGAAGTTACTAGACTTTGACATATGTGGCTTGGGTACATGAGTGAGAATGGGATGGTTGAATTGAGCAGGAGAGGGCTTCTGGTGGTCCAAATACTTGTAAATTGAAATTTTGTGAGCATTGTTTTTTTGGGAAGTAGAAAAATGCTAGATTTATCAAAGGGAAACACAATACAAATGGAACACTTGGTTATATCCATTCTGATTTCTATGGACCGGCAAAGGTACCTTTTAAAGGAGGTGCATATTATAATTTGACAATAAATGATTATTTCTCCAGAAAAGTTTGGTTTGTTTCTTAAAGTAGAAGAGTGATTTGTTTGCTACCTTCAATGAGTCGAAAACAAAGATTGAGAATAAAGCAGGTAAAATGTCTTCGCATAGATAATTGATTGGAGTTTGTTTGAATGAATTTAATAGTTTCTACAAGTCGAAGGCATTCTGAGACACTTGACAACTCGGAGAACTCCACAACAAAATGAAACGGATAAATAAGATTTTAATGGAGAAAAGTCGGTGTATGTTTTCCAATAATGGGTTGCCTAAGACATTGTAGGCTGAAGTTGCTTCTATTATGTGTTTCCTTATCAACCACTAATCCTCAATTGCCATTGAGAAAAAGGCTCCAGAAGAGGTATAGTTTGGTTCTCCTCTAGTTATTGAGATTTAGAGATTTTTGGGTGTCCTGCTTATACACATGTTGAAAATGGAAATTTAGATCTAAGGTCCAAGAAGTATGTGTTTCCGGTTATAAATTTGACATTAATGGTTATAAATTATGGTGAATGTGGGTTACAGCAAGATTCCAGGTGTAGACTTCACATGTGTTTTCTCCAATTAAAAAGCATAGCTCAATTAAAGATAAGCATGATTTGGAGTTTGAGTAGCTGGATAAAAGGACAACATTTTTGTAGGAAGAACTTGAGGAGGACATATATATGCAACAACCAAAGGATTTTGTAGTCGCATAAAAAGAGGGCTATGTATGTTTGTTGAAGAAGTCCCTTTATGGCATGAAGCAAACACCGAGACATTGATATAAAAGGTTTGACTCATTCATGACTTCTTATGATTTTAAACGAAGCAGTTATGATAGTTCTGTGTACTTTACGATTATGGTGGTAGGTCGTTTATATATCTACTACTGTATGTTGATGATATGTTAATAGATGCCAAAGATAAAGCTGAGGTAAGAAAGGTAAAAGCTCAGCTTAGTAAAAAATTTGACATGAAGAATTTGGGAGCAACAAAAATGATCCTTGGAATGGAGAGTTAGAAACGGTATATTAAGAAAGTATTTTATAAGTTTAATATGTTGACTGCAAAGCCTGTTAGAACTCCTATGGCTACCCATTTTAAGCTATCTTCTTTGTGCCCTCAGTCAGATGAAGACATTGATTACATGTCACAGATTCCTTACTCAAGTGCAATTGGTTCGCTCATATATGCTATGGTTTGTACACGTCTAGATTTAGTATTGGGTTTAGCATTAGCGAATACATGGCAAATCCTATTAAAGAACATTGAAAAATAGTGTAGTGGATTTTTAGATACCTATGTAGCTCTATTAATGCTTGTTTGCATTTTGGGAGAAATGCATATATAGTTATTGGATATGTTGATTTAGATTTTGTAGAAGATCTTGATAAAAGGAGATCTCTTATAAAGTATGTGTTTACCATTGGTGGTTGTGCTATCAGTTGGAATGCTACTTTATAAAATACTGTGGCATTGTTTACTACTGAGGCAGAATACATAACTATTATAGAGGTATGTAAGGAAGCTATGTGGTTAAAGGGGATTGTTTGGTAAAATCAGTTGACTTGCAGATGTCCACAATCTTTTGTGATAGTTAGGATTCCTATTTTTTTTTTTTTACAAAGAATCAGATGTTTCATGAGAGGACAAAGCACATTGATGTGAAGTATCATTTGGTACATGATGTGATTGCTCATCGTGATATTATGGTGATCAATGTTGATACGAAAGAGAATCCCGTTGATATGTTGATAAAGACACTTCCCATGTGGCTAAGTTTGAGCATTTCTTGGACTTGGTTGGTATTTGTTATTGAATTAGACCTTAGGGGCTTGTATGGAAGAGGTGAAGAATTTCTTGTTGACGAGTGAAGTGTAATTCTTTGCTTTGAAATTTGTGTCAAGGTGGAGATTTGTTGAAGTGTGACACAAATTCCATTAGATATTGGTGTCTTAGTAGAAGAGGTCTTGAAGATGTCAAAATATAGACCAAGCATTTTTTAACAGAGACTGGGTGCCCAAGAGCTACTATCCAGGCTCCTAGGCGTCACTCGGATGTGGAAACACTATTAAATTAGAGATATAGCGTCTAAGCATTATGCCTACAGTGCTTGAGCATTGTCATGTCGCTCGCTGCCCATGAGCTTGCGCTCGAGCGTCGGAAGCACCGATGTTGTCTGGCCAAAGATCTATTTCACAATTCCAAGAAATTTAAGATGTCCATTCCACCTAAAACACTATAATTAGGGTTTGACATTTTAGAACAACCCAATAAAGTCATGAATCAATATTTGAAAAGTTCGATCCAATAAATTATTGAACCAAGAACCAAGACAATCACGAACAATATCTTGACTTGAGATCACAAAACTTATGAACAATACTTTGAATTTGTAGAACGCCAAAAGAATTTAATTCTTGTTAAGTTCAAATATAATCAATGAAGAACGAGAAGAAAACAATTTAGCNATCACAAAACTTATGAACAATACTTTGAATTTGTAGAACGCCAAAAGAATTTAATTCTTGTTAAGTTCAAATATAATCAATGAAGAACGAGAAGAAAACAATTTAGCCTGGCGATAATAATCTCAATAATGTGTGTTTACAATGAAAATAATGAGTCCTATATATAGGGAACCCATGGAACCTAGTTAAAAATGGAATTTAAGTCTCAAAGATACTAAAAAATTCCATAAAAGCATTTTAACTTAAATAGAAGATTACGTGAAAATTTTAAAAATTACGCGTCCATAATGAACTATACGGCCGCATAGTGTAATTCTATGCGGTCGCATAGAACAAGTGGAAAGCTCCCTTTTGGTTTCAGTATAGACGCTTGTGACTGCAACCCTATTTATGCTATGCGGTCGCATAGCGTTCTGGAATGGTTCATTTTTCCGCTGCTTGAACCAAGTTGATCTATTTGATTTCTTCTTCCGAGTCCAACATGAAACTTGTTCATTTGCTTGTGGTGAACAACGTTTCATCTACCGTAACTTGAGCGAACAATTCCATTGCCTCTTTAACTCGCTTCGCTCGCGACCTATCGGTCCCCCCTCAATAATCAATGGATCCTTGCTCGTGTTTGCTCTCGTATCATGGATCACATCAATTAGCTTCTTTATTTATTTAAATTTAACTGCCCACACTGCCACGTAGTCTTGATTTTAGAGAATCCTATACAAGACTTGGAGGTTGTAAATATCAAGTTCATAAAAATTATAAGTTGAAAGTTCGCATTTCAATTATAGTAAAAAAATTGATTATCGAATTTGAGTAAATTCTAAATCTTTATTTCTTGATTATAACATAAGCATGAACACCTAGACGATACTAAATCCTTGAATTATAGAAAATTTTGGTCTTTCAAATAATTATTGTCTCGCATTCCCACACCTGAAATATAACGACCGAAATTAAAATGTCATTTATGTCATTTTGGCACATTTTGATAATTTTAAGATGTTAATGGAGTAATTTGAAATAAGTTTTGATGTCATTATTTTATTTAGTCTAAGAACTTCAATTACAAATATAATTAAGTTTACTATTTTTTTAGCAATTACAATTGAGTCCAAAACTTTTATAGTAATTACAATTAAGCACACACTTTTCTATGGTAATTGCATTTAATCCAAAATTTTTATAGAGCTACCATAGAGACCACATCAAACGTTATCCAAGCTTTAGTAATTAGATTATGTATAGTCAATCCTAGAACACCCATTATAATTATTGCTCTTTGCCTTTTCCAATAAATTCAAAACAGTAAAATCTTGAAATGTATAAGATCAAATGTTATACTTTCTCTCACCTACCGTATATTTATTTTATCTCCGTCTAAAACTCGATAATTAGATACGTGGACAAATGATTGTTTTACCCCAATAATTATTCTCACAACTTAATTACCATTTTTCTCAATTGTCATGTAAACTAATGGCAGATGTTGAAATTTATCCTTGGCTAAACATTGAGCTTAGATTTCTAACTGCTCCACAGAAAACACTTGAGCAATCACTCTACCCATTTTTCAGGCTTTTTGACACATTCGTGTTCTTCACTCTGCTCTTTTTCAAGTTCCCAATTTAACGAGATATTTAATCAAAAAATTGATCTCACCTATTTAGAATCAAATAATCATTAAACGTACGAAATGATATACACAACCCTATCCATGGATTTAGATTAATTATTCGGCAATCAAGCGTGTAAATTTTAAAACCTAGGTATACAAAAAAAGAATTTTAATTTCACTACTATAATTATGGAAGACAAGCAATCACAACTTCCTTCAATCAGTTTTTAATGGTTCTAACTATAGTGTGCAGGTTGATACTGTGTTCAAGCATTGTTAACTAAATGTGGAATTTAATTATCACGTATACCTGATGTAAAGTGGTATACCTCGAAGGATAACATCTACTGGCCCCATACCATGGGTCAAATAATCCACTAAGTAATTGTTTAAAAATACAATAGTATTCGATTTTGTAATTTTGCAAAATTAACAAAAATAAAAAATAAAAATAAAAAAACAAGCAAAAGAAACAAGAACAATTCCCTTTGTATCTCCTCCTTTTGACTCGTGAATGAAGTGAAATCAAACTCATCGACCTTGCCTTTATCACCATTTCCCTGTTATACTCAGTCGTAACTACAACTTAGATTAAGAATCAACATCCTTAACTTCATGCCAAGTAGCATGAACAATTGACGGCCTTGAAAATTCAGCACAAATTATTTTGTGTTCTTTAACAGCTTGAATAAAACATTAGCTTTGAAAATATTCAATGAAGTATCTCGTGGCGTGAACTCTCTTGAAGACGACAACACCGCTGGTTGCTAGTTCATCAAAATGGAATTAGTTTTTAAATAAGACATCACATCGTGAACTTGAATGAAATGGCTACACTGTTACACGCTTTAGGTCACCTAACGAATTATT
>CAIGRN010107846.1:0-13674 GCA_903798345.1 Fraxinus anomala | reverse complement strand
ACTTGTTAAGGATTTAAGTTTGACTCCTAAATTCTCATTAACAAGCTTCAACTCACCCAAGCTTTTGACAGAATCTTGAAGGTCCCCCTACGAGTCTCTCTCTCTCTCTCTCAAGTTCATTAACCTTTTTTAGTGCGGTTTTATTGACATTCTTGATTTTAAGACTTTTCTCAAATAACTACCGATAAGACTCATGAATATCGATTTCATCATTAGAGTCATCCTCAGAATTCTCACTATGTTCATCATTCTCCACCGTTTCATTCTACTCATCAGATTCAATCTTAATTATAGATGTTAAAGCCATAAAACACTCGAATCTGATTCATCACTCAAAGTCAGTGCTAATGCCTTACCCCTTCCTTTATTCAAATTTTTTTTTTCAAATTAGGACATCAATTCATATAGTGACCAAAACTCTGACACTCATGGCATCTAACTGACTGAATTTTCTTACTAGAAGTCCTAGGGTTATTTTTCTCACACTTATCTTTTAAGAATTTACTAAGTACATCATTTTTCCTATCATGAGATTTTTCCTATTCCTCATCACCTTCTAAATTTTTTTTTTCACGAATAAGCTATTTCGTCTTCCCTAAGGGTCTCAGCGTCAGTAAAATCACTCTCTTCTTATCTAATAGTGTTCATGGCTATGGATTTAAGTTTCTTTGGTTGAGAAATGGTGAGTTCATAGGTTTGGANCATCACCTTCTAAATTTTTTTTTTCACGAATAAGCTATTTCGTCTTCCCTAAGGGTCTCAGCGTCAGTAAAATCACTCTCTTCTTATCTAATAGTGTTCATGGCTATGGATTTAAGTTTCTTTGGTTGAGAAATGGTGAGTTCATAGGTTTGGAAAAATCCTTCGAGTTCCTCATTCTTAACTTCATCTAAGTCCTTACTTTCTTCAATCGCAGTGATCTTAGGTCTAAACCTTTCAAGTAGGGATCTAAAGACTTTTTGAACTATCTTAGACTCGAGAATTTTTTCACCTAGGTTGAAACTCAAGTTAACTATACCATTAAGTTTCGCATAGAATTCATCGAACGATTCATCGTCCTTCATTCTAATTTCTTAAAACCTAGAGATTAACATTTGCAGTTTGGAGTTCTTAACCATTTTGGTACCCTTATGCATGGTCTCTAAGATATCCCAAACTTCTTTAGAATCACTTTACTATTCCAGTTGCAATCAATAACTTGGTCTTTGGTCTAAAGAGAAATATCAGCGGGTGTAACAACACCAACAACAGTGGATGAAGGTGCAGTTCAGCCATTTTGTACATTGATCCAAATACACTCATTCAATACTTTAAGGAATGCTCTCATTTGAACTTTTCAATAAGCGTAGTTACTTTCGTAAAAAAAATGAAGGCACAGATGGAGACTGACTCATCTATATTAATTTAAGGGTCAGGAATCGAAGTGTGGCTGTAATACCAATTGAAATTACGAGGTTCGACTCAAACTACACCTAAAGAGGGTGAATAGGTAATTATGCGGAATTAAAACTTAATAATTAATTAGCAACAAGTTACTATTAATCATTTCTATATGGTTAATCAAACATTTCAATTTTTCTTTATTGAAATACTGCAGTTATATGAAACCAATAAATAAACACCAGAAATGATCATGGAGAAACCCCAACTGGGTAAAAACTCCGGATACTTTGCCAGTCAACAATCCACTATAAACGAATTAGAACTTATAGTCCGCCAGACTCGACTACCTCTAGTACTTTCTAACCTCCTAACTGCAATTCTCACAGCTCTCATAGATTTCGTGCTCGTGCACCAACTCTCGACTTTATGAATTCGTCTATCTTATGTGGATCGACGACGAACTCCACGTTCTCTAATAGCTGGAACTTCTGTCACCTTCCCTTGATCTTCAGAACTTTGACATATGTTTAGAAAATAGTAGTTTGGTATTTGGATTAAGTGGTTTTGAAGATTTCACCGCCAAGAACAAATCACAACATGAAGGTTGAAAGCTTATTTGATGAAAATGATATGGAGAGTATGTGTTTTCTCAATGGTCAGCCTTAAAAAAATCGTTTAGGGGCATTTTGGTATTTATACTGTAGGTTAAGGAATGAATGGATAAGATAAAAAGCCTTAAAAACAAGAATTAAAATTCTTCGGATTACACTCTCTCTCAAGCGAAAGTTGAACGACAAGTGAGTGACGGTGTGTCGCTTGAGCGATGTCCTAGTGATTGGTTAGCGACAATGTTTCTATTTTTGCTGCTCGAGACACATCATGGCAACTGTCTAACGAAATTGCGGAGCAATTTTTCCTTCTTTTCCATTCTCGAACCTTAGACCTAAATTAATTTATAACAATTACAACTTACTCCTTGACTTTTACAACATAATGAATTTAGTCCATTTTGTTCAGAGATTTGCCAATTACATAAAAAATCTAACACAAGAAAACTATTCAAGAAAGCGATGCCCGCTCTGACTGGATTTCTTGTATCCAATTTTCTCCCAATACTCTTTAACTGATTATAGTTTTTGGATCGTGGGATATAACGGTGAAAATCTGGAATTGCAGTAATTGTAAGTTGAGATCCACCTTGGAAGGGCATACCGGGTCGATTAATACAGTGACTATTTTTCCTGATGAATCCTTATGTTTGAGTGGTAGGAAAGATGGGTTGTGCTGCCATTGAAGCCAGCATTAAGATTTAGGGCTTGGATTTGTTAGCGTGTGAGGAAGAGGAGAGAATAATTAGGGAGGAGATGTTGGCGGGAACAGTTGCAAAATCGGTGGAGGAGGCGGCACAGTTGGTGGTGTAACGGCATCCAACTGATTTTGGGTTTAAGAGGAGGTAGATGTGTGGGAAGGAGAGAAGAATAATGGTTGTGTTTTGATTTTTAATTTTTTTAATTTTAATTCGAAGTTACTATTTTGCCACTTTTAAAATTGGTCAAAGTCAATTTATTGGGTCAACTAACTGTCAAAATAACAAAAATCATCCATTTGGACCTCCAGGTGCTAATTTTTGAAAGGTTTGGAGTTGTGTAGTGGCCAAAAGTGAAGGTTTAGGTAAAGTCTGCGAAAAACCCAAGTTTGAGACTGCTGTTGCAATTATCACTAAAATTTATCTCTATGTCTCTCACCACATAATTTTTCTACAAATATTCACATCTATTCATTCAGCCATACACAATTTGGTATGTTCGGCCATGTAAATTGACATTTTCGTCATCTTCTGATTTTTTCTCTATGTTGCTAAACGAGTAAAACTGGTGGGCGTGGTAACATTTAAGCCATTTTTCTTATGATACTTAAGGGTTTGATGTGTGAAATTTTATATTATTGTACAAAATTCTCATACAATAAAAGTATTAACAATTTGTAAATCTTTTGCTATCATTTTTTTATATTTTTTTCCAATCTCATTGTTATCCTCCGTGAGTCTGAATAATGATCAATAGAAAAACTGGAGGGAATTCTCAACAATGGTATCAGAGTTTCAAGTCGTTCAGAGTATTCATGCGCAAAAAAATTATTTCAAATTAAGTGGAGAATATTGTTGCAAGAATCAATTTTTACTTGTGTTAAGTAAAAGTCAACGAATGTATTGATTTATTTTCGACTGCAATAACCTGGTCATATTAGTAAAATGTTCAAGAGGTAAAGCAAACTCGATTAGCTGATGGGCAATTTGATCTCTCTTTATGGGAGATGATAATTTCCCTTGATTAATTTATTTGTCCTCATGGAATGTACTAACTGTCATTATAAATAATGTATTACTACTAGCGAGTACACATATTTGCAAATGGGCATTGACTTGACATTTACGTTGAATGTGTGGTTTAAAATACAATTGTGAATACAAGAATATAGTTTAGAGTTCAAGTATGCTCCATAAATATTCGAGGGACCGAAAATACTTGAATTAGTGTTGAAAAATGAGTTTGAGGTATCGCAAGATGTGATGTTCCTTTAGTAGAGCTACTATATATATTCGTAATATGTTTATAGTTTCGTTAGCTCTAATATGCAGTCGTTAGTTGCACAATGTGTTTGTCATGCAATTTTTTGTGAGATAGATCTTGATAAGGATCTAACGTATAATATTCGTTGTTACATATTATTCAAGTCAAGTCATTATGTACGAGTAAGAGATCTTGGAAAATACGAATCTTAGATCTTCCATGTGGGGTGACTAGCCCACAAGACAGTAAAGTGGATTAGAGGGAAATATTTGAATTGATTTCGAATGCATAACTTCCATCAACCACCATCAACTCCAATAACTCCCTACAACTCTCATAATAAGTTTTTTTTTTATTTTCTAATTTTAATTTTTGCAATTTTAGTACAAGAAAGATGGTAGAAAATAGTGTAGAATTCGAATGAAAAAATGCACCAAAATCAGCAAGGACAAAGAATCACATTTTTGGCATAATAACTCAAAAAATTAGACATTTAAATTTTGGATAATAATCTCCTTCAATTGAGATTGAGATTGAGGCATAAAAGTGCTGAAAATACAGAATTCAGGACATGGAACAGCAAGGTGATTAAACCACAAAAATATCTTAAAAATTCATATTAAGTAAGAATTTCTAAACCAATTTTATGTTCAAGTATGTTGTAAATCTTTCAGTTCACAAGCTAAATTACATGTTCGTTGTAGGCTAATATGTCAATTATTGATCTGAATATTGATCATATTATAAACTTTATCAGTTTATGAAGTTTGGTTTGATAAGTAGACAATTCATTCTTAGATTTGATTCATTTAAACCTGAAGCAAATGTTAAAGAATGAGGCAAGTTAGGCGGTGCAAAAGAGCCTCAATTTATCAAAGACCCCAAATTTTTAAATTTTCATATTTTTGAATTTCATTTTTATATATAAATATTAAAGATTAAGAATAAATGTATAGTTAGCAATATTAAAAACACGAATAGTAAAAAAATTAATTTATTAAAGAAAATTTCATCAATAGATAAATAAATTAAATATAAAAATTAAGTGCTAATCGAAATTTGTTTCAAACAAAATAAAGGTTCAAAAAAACCTATAAATCTTTCCAGGGGACTTGGGCTCGATCTGCCCTTGAGGATGCTTCTTCAAACTACAATGCAAACGATGTAGCCACATGATTCTCAAATTGGATTTTTACTGATTCACTCGTCGTTACTAAGGGAATCATTGTAAGTTTATTTTCCTACGCTTATTGATATGCTTGAACTCATCGGATAATCCCGCCTGACTTAAGGTCGTTGTTGAAGTGCAAAGTACCATCGAGGTCAACACATTCGAGTTAAACAATGCAGTCGTGTACGACAACACGCAAGTTGAAGTCTTCAACCATCAATTGTCATGATATACGTTGATGCCAAATCACATTTAGGCCAACCACACACCGATGCACACGGGAGGCCAATATTTGACCTTGGCTTTGTAAGATGCTTATTCCTCGTCCTTCACTATCGTCAAGCCCGGTTATAAGACCTCATTCATCTGAGGCCAACTTATAAGATTTCGATAGTTCGAGAGCTATTCATGATATGTTTATTTTTCACCTCGCCAGATGCTTATCCATGGCTTCACAAAATGCTTATTCCTCGTCATTCACTATCGTTGAGCCTAGCTATAAAACCTTATCCACTCGAGGCCAGTTTATAAGTCTTTGATAGTTCAAGAGAGCCACCGTTCGATATTTATTCCTCACTTTGAGATGCCTCGCCATGCGAGATGATTATATTTATGATTCCGTTCGGGATTCTCACTATCTTCGAGCACAGCTATAAGACTTCATCCTTTCGAGGTCACTTATAAGACTCCGATAGCTCAAGACGAGCCACCAACTCGATATTCATTCATCGCTTTGCGAAGATGCCTTACTATACGAGTTGTTGCATTATAGATACATTTATCTTCATAGCATCGCCTCGGCTACTTACATTCAGAACATCACGTCTGCTACTTATATATTCAGAGCATCACATTTGCTTCAGTTTCATCACAACTACTTATACTTAGAGTCTCGTCTCTATCAAAAAGTCCACACATTATATGAATAGTCATACATGGACTTGGGGGGACTATCGCGATACTAGCATTTTAGTATCTTTATATTATTACTGCTAACATATATATTATATTATTGTTGCAAAGTATGTATGTCACGCTATCTACATTATCAACATGTTACTTGCTTTACATTAGAAATACTATTACATTGAGTTGTGCAAGCATATGATCTAATATGATGCATGATGGACCTTCTGTACGTTATATTTTGTTACGATGCATGATCACAATATATTTTAGAGAATTTTAAACTATCATTATTTTTCTTTATTATCATTATTTTGGAGGGAAAAATGGACCCCAAATTTATTTTGTATATATGCAGTGGAGATATTATGTTATATTACGGGTTAGTTTAGTCCATATTATAGAGAAAATGATGTCGAAATTTTGAAAAATTATATGTGACACCTAACGAGGCAATCTATAAACTCTCACTTATTCAATCTCTCACAAATATTTATAAAGAAGTTCGTAAGTCCTCATACATTAAGCGATTTATATTCTTGAGGCAATTCGTAAGTCCTCGTCTACATGGGATTGATGTATAATTTGTAGGCAATATGTAAGACCTGCCTACTTAACAGCTTATATTTCAGAGTCCGACCCGCGTAAGAACGTACGACTCAGACTTGGGGACTATTGTTATATCCATAAATTATATTTTGCATGATCGTGAAGGATGGGGTCCCAAATTGACCTACTCGATATTGATTATTCAAATTAGATTGGTCCTGCAATCACTTTAGATACTTCACGGCGCCTACTGAAACTAAAACTATAAAAGTCCTTTTATTCTTACAGTAATCACTTAGAATATACAAATTTCAGAGGCTGAAAGACACAGATCTTTGTTTCATATAGTTTTTCAAAAGAGAAGAAAACCACTGATCAAAACCCTAACTATTGAAAAGAAAAGGAAAAGAAAATCTCTCTCTCTCTCAAGAAACTCAACAGCCCGAAGATGAAAAGTGCCAAATGAAATGGCATTGTGCACGTATATATCACTTCAACAAAATAAAGTGCCAAGATATGGACACGTGTTGACATCCTAAGAAAACTTTCCAGCTTTAAAAAACGTGTTTCAGTAAAGCGACTTTAGACAAATTTTGGGAGCACATCACAGGTCACCAGTTCAAGCCTCAACAATCTTCACCTTGCTATCAGAAATTTGAGACCAAAAAGTACAGCCAGGAGTAAACATCAGCAATTTAATCTTTATTTGCTCCAAGTACCTGTTTATATATTACATAGTATCAATGGATAATAATTTCAAACAATTATGAAATTTGTTCGAAGGTTTTATTTTAGTTCCCATGTCTAAGGAATAAATTGGGTAGAAACCTTACCAATGTCTTCCAACTATCCATCTAGTACTTCATGGAATGTGGCAGTAGCTGTTTGGACTTCTGGAGGTAGCATGGATAGTGTCTCTGGAGCTAGTTCATCACTCCTCTTTGACAATAAGAGCTTATTCCAAAAAGGTGCCGAGTCCGAAGCAGTTGAGATGTTGCTCGACACCCTTCCATTCTTTGATGACTCCTGCCTCGGAGGCTCCATTGAAGATGGCATCTTCTGCCCCTTTCCCCGCTATAGTAATAGATGTTGCCATCAACTTCTTCCCTGCTGGGACTTCAGATTGAGAGGGCAAATTGACAATTGACCCTCCCTCCCCAGTAGAAGATATTGTAAATTTTTTTCTTAGGAAATTCCTCCACCTTATTATTTCCCTTATCCTTTGGAGGGGTCGTCCATAACCTTCATGATCGGCAGCTTTCTTGCCGACCTTCTCTACTTTGTCCTTCACTTGCTTGGTAGTAGCAGATGAGGGCTTGAACCCCTTCTTCCCAACCGTTGAGGTTGCAGCTAAGATGGAAGCCATGTTTGGGGATGGGTACTTGCTCTTTTCAAAATTTTCTCTAAACAAAATGAAAATATGATCAGTACGAATGTTACTCTACAAGCAGTAAGGGAAATTTTTTAGTGTTACCTCTTCGGGCCATCAATCTGAACTCCTCAATAAATTGGCGAGCAATGATTAGCAGTTCAAACTCCTGAGAAGATAGAGGGTGA
Source organism: Fraxinus anomala (assembly GCA_903798345.1). NCBI lineage: Eukaryota > Viridiplantae > Streptophyta > Magnoliopsida > Lamiales > Oleaceae > Fraxinus > Fraxinus anomala. The sequence goes on along the minus strand of CAIGRN010107846.1, from coordinate 5,538 downwards.
AGGTAAACTTCCTTTACAGCACCCAACTCCACCAAGGTCAAATCGAAGCAATCAACTGATCCAGCAACATATATAAAAGTTAGAATCAAACCAATTGCAAGACAAAGATAGCTAAAGGTGGGACACTCATGAACTTTAGAGTACGTGATTAGAACTGTCACGTGAGGGACCTTGTCACTCTCACACGTCTGCCACTACCCCTGACCCAGAACTAGGTCGCCTTCCATCCTTTATTGGAGCAGGAAAGGCCTATAACGAATGAGGAGTGTGCCTCCACATATACAGGGAGTACCAACCCTTAGAGTTCTATTTTCCTAAGACCTAGGTTGGAAAATTGATTGGAAGCGTGGAGGGGCATGTCCTCACCTAGGGAGGTCTCCTTCCATGAGAAGTAGGTCACCACTAGCTTGCCCAAGCATTGAGGACGAGCTGGGTAGGTGCCATCCCGTACGATCTAAGGACAACTCTAAAGAAAAGATGAAGGAACAGACGAAATCCCCCTTTAGAAGAAACTCACTAACAGCCACGCATTCCCTCCTAGGAAAACAAGCTCGCTCATTAGGAAATGGTGCAAACAACTCTATTGTATATGGTATGTAGTACTTCTCCCTAATATCTACCAGGTCGGCAGCAGTTACCTTTGAAGGAATCTTAGCTGCTCCCCAACCCATACCATAATCTAGATGACCCTTCCTTATGGACAAGACGCTTTGACCAGCCCTAATGGCATGGACAACGTTAGCAGTGCTAGTTATAATAACTCCCATCTCAGAAACTACTGCCCTAATGTCAGTCTCCTTCCCCCAGAAGATGAAGAAGACATGAGATTCGAATTGAAAAAGGATATTTGTTGAGAGATACTTACAGAATTCAAATACAACACAAGTCACCAAATTCTTAAAACTAGCTAGAAAAGATTGTAAGAAAAATCATAGAAGGCCCAAGAGATTTTGGGAGTTTGATTTCTCTTTTTACCAAAATAAAAATTGGTTTTTTATAAAATCGTAGCCTTTTATTGGCAAGGGTCATCAACCTCAACCGTTGGATTTAGATCCGAACAATTCAACCGTTCATTTAAAATTCAATCTGAGCCACCCATAACGTTTGTTGTTTCATATTTTACGATTCAAATCAGAGCGTCTGACCTACGCGCGCATATGCGTCCGCCTCCCAAAAATACGCATGTGTCAGTCATCATTAGTCATTAAATATGGTGACAATTGTGTGTATGAAAAGTTAAACCGTTTCAGATGTCTTTTCTTGAAAAAGTATCAGACATCTAATCATTTGGGCACAATAATTAAGGATACCTCATTTTCCTAACATTTCGAAAAACATACCTCTTCAAAGTCATTACATTGTAGCCTCGGCAAATGGCAGAAGCACCCGACTTTAGCTCCAACATCAATAGCTTCAATAAGGGCCTCAGCTGCTCCAAATCATTTCTTCGGGAAAACAGCCTTGGCTAAATGAACCTCGGTTGACCCTTCCCAACCTTTTTGAAAAAATAAGCTGATTTGAAGTACTCAACTTCAAACAACAAGAACTTCAGCTCCATCTTTAAAATTTCAGTAGATCACAAGGCGGAGGTTTTCCCGATTTCAAAGTTCCCGACAACACCCACGATAAGTACTTTGAGCAAATCCTAAATATCATTATTTTACTTTCAAATTCTAATTACAACATACATATTTATATTTAAACTTGAGGGACTATTGTGTTGTTGTAAAACTAACCACTACAGGAAAACAACCACCCTAACAAAAATTTTGATAAGAGAAGTCCATGCATCATATGAATAATCATGCAGAGACTCAAGGGACTATTGTTACGCTTCCCCACCGAAACTCCAAACTAAGCTTACGTTATAGTCCACGTGGAGACCTAAATCAAGTTGACGCAGTCAACGAAGGCCCTGATTGGTCAGAGTGGCAATGGAAAGAAGTGGCAAAGTCAAATAAAAGACTCGGAAGCTCTCCATGCCGAAGACATCCATTCTGAATCTCCCTTTGGCCGACGCCCTAATAGCTCTTAGAGGAGCAGCAAGTAATCTTTAGAAATGATTGATGTAACGTTTGTAATACTGAATGTCAAGTCATCAGCTTAGGACGTAGGGTAGCTGACCTATTTTCAATTATTAAATACGTAGCAGGCTAGTGATGTGATGCTTCGATCTGGGAGATGAGGACACGTAGTTCTTATCTAACAGTTACCACTTCCAGCAGAACTCTATAAATAAAAACTCTTGTAATGTATGAATTTAATACAACTCTTTACAGTTAAAAGTCATTTTCTATATTCTCTGGTTTATTCTTGTTTACTTGATTTTAGATCATCTTACTTTGATCGAGTTGTTAATAGTTGATGATTAATATGCAATCACATTTAATCATGTCGTTGGTGTCTAAATATTTTTGTTTCATGTGTTAGAGCACCTCCCACATTCATATATATTGATCCCGTCTAACCAAATTTTCGTTCAAAATGTGTTGGAACTTCCTTATGTAGACGGGAATGGGTTGGCATATGTTGTCCACGTCATCTTTGCAAAAAAGTGAGGTCAACAAGTAATTTCTAAGTTATTATGAAAGAAAGTAAAATTGGTTTTCAAATATGTGAGAAGTATTGCTAAGATATCAAATCCCCCCTGTTAATCCATTTTTATTTCAACAATCTAAAATGGTAATTTGAAATCATTCTTGTTGGTTAATGTTCATATTTTAATTAAAAATCTCTTTCGATAGCAATTAAATATATTCCTATATATAACATTCATATATCTTTATGAAAGATGCGAACATGCAAAAAGTATTAAATGTGCTAGACACATATAGAAACCATGTAAAGCACAGCGATACATTTCTATCCCCTATCGGACTTTACAATATTTATTATTTTGTGCTAATGATCATATTGTCTCTTTCGATAACAATAAAATCTACAAACAATTCAACTAGTGGCCAATTAATTGAAAATCATGAAAAACGATAATAAATGTCAAATACTTTAAAAGCAAATTAAATTAAAACTAATTTATTAAAACCTAAAATATCATAATAAAGTTTCATTTCATCCTAAAAATTAAATAACTAGCCTAACATTTCGTAATTACAAGAAATTTTATAATTTTGTATAACATCACCCGGAATTGTAAATTAATGAATAAAGAAAGATGAATCTTGATATTCTAGAATTTCTTCAAAGCAATCTTGATAAATTTTTAATAACCATTTCGCTTCTTTGCCCCCCACAAATCTCATGTTTAATTTCCAATTGATGAGTTTTGGAACTTCGTCTTTGACATTTTCTTACAATATGATTTTGCTTCTCTTTTATGATGAAAATTGATGGAATATTGTAGTATGAGATATATATGAGAGGTAGTTTATATTGTCTACCCATGTTTTGTATTTATAAAGGTGAAATTAAGCCAAATATCATGCAAGAAAGTAGTTTCCATATAAAAATTTGGAATGAAAAAAGGAAACAAGTCCATTTGCCAAATTTTGGTGCCCAAGCAATATTTTCAGCTCGTTTTGAAACCACAAACCGGGTAGTCGCCCAGATTTATAACCAGGGAAATCTTTCAAACCTAGCGTTTTGGTCCCCAAATTTGATTTTTGATTCTTTTATGTCATTTTCTCTTGCAATTTCGGTCATTTAGCTTTTAATTGTATCCAATTGAATCTGTAATATCTTCAATCTTCATTTTATGGTCTGAATCAACTATTGAAATGTTTCAATTTAATCATCATACTTTGAATTTCACAATTTTCACCAATTTGTGTTTCTTTCTTTCAATTCCTCGTTCAACAATTGAGTTTTATTTATATAACATAAAATACAATAATTTAAGATATATTTATCAAAAGAACGACCAAATATCGTTATTTAGACTCCGAATAAGTATCAGCATTGTTAATTAACAACTCGGTATAATACACAACAATTCTCCACAATCATGCTGCAATTGAATATATGATAATTAGTATAAGAGTACAAATTCAATAAGTGTAATTTATCCAAACAGATTATCGTGCAAAAAAATAAAGCTTTAGAAGAGTACTAGAAATCCAAGTGTAAATAGGTTATGGCTTGTTACTAATCCCTAATCTTGTTGGTGAGGTCATCAACGATTTTAACAGTTAGCAATTCAATGCATTCATTCGTCTAAATAGTAAATAAAAATAAAGGTTTACACATCCGCAGCTAAAGCACAGATGTACCGGGAAGCGTTACATTAACGAACATATACGAATGAAACTTATTACATATCAACTGTTATAGTGCGGCTTGTAACAATCGAAAATAAATTTTCATCTTTTTCATCTTGACATGTTTTGTTAGTTGTGAGATACCGATGGACTAAATTAAAAATAAGTTTTATGTCAAAATTTTAGTTTTCAGCCAAATAATTAAGTATTCATCTAGCGAGAAATTTCATATTGATATTAGGCTTGTTTCGAAGCTCATATTAAATGGCGAATTTTGAACTCGAAAAAAAGTTATTTCAAATAAGTTAGCCCTAAATTATTGTAGTTCAAAGGGAGTCCTAGTCAAGTCAACGAGTCGAGCCGAGCCACGAATCGAAAGTCAAAGCTCGGGCCAAAACATGTCCGAACTTTTTTGGGCCCGAACCTTTGCTCGGCCAACAAAATGAGGCTCGACCCGAGCCTTAGAGGCCGAAGCCGAGCCGGCTAATGTTTTTTTTTTTTAATTCGTATAAAAAATACAGCTAAAATTTAAAAGAACTTTTATAAAATTAAAAAAATATAAAAAAATATAACAAACGCAAGCAGCTGTAATGCTTTCTTTTTAAAATTTTCTTTTTAAAAAATAGTAGGCTCACTGCTCGCGCCAACGCCCCAAAATGGGGCTTGGCCCGAGCCTCAGCTCGGTGGAACTGAGCCACGAACCAGCCTGACTCGAGCTTTTTTCGAATCGAGCTCGAGCCAACGAATTTTTTTGCCATCCCTAGGGAGTCTTATTTTAATTAAAGTCAATCAAACAATTAACTAATTTTGGCATGTTGAATTTGATCACTTCCAGCATGTAGTTTCGTGGTTTGACTAGGAAACTATTTATTAATTTATTCAAATAAAAGATAAAATTATGTTAGTTGAATTCAATCTTTATCCAATTTGTAGCCAGTTAGTCCCTTGTGATAGACTTCAACTTGTTCTAGGAACCATTTGACTTAATCCTATATTCTAGTTCACGTGAATATTTCAATAAAATTAAGATGTTATTGTACATTAATCAAAGCTAATTTATGTTGTTGGGTTGATAAGGATTAATAGGAGTCCTAATCCAATTGCACAACAAATTTTGATTAGTGGGACTTCAGTTTTCATTTTTTTTTATAGAAGACTGGGTATATCACAGCTTTCTATTCACTCCATTTAACGACAAGTCATCAGTAATATCATAGGCCAAATGATTCTTTTGTGTTAAGTCATTTTTAATATTCAATTGCAAAGGAATTCGGTTCAACATAAACACTTCCTCTTCATCACGAACTAAGGTAGGATCCCTACA
>CAIGRN010107843.1:0-11731 GCA_903798345.1 Fraxinus anomala | reverse complement strand
TACATATAAATGTTTGAGACTTCGACCACAAAAATTAAAAGTTTGGATATAATCTGCAACAAAATGAAAGGTTTGGGACCGCAGCTGCAATTTTTCCATTTATATTGTGGCAAATGTTGAATCCACTTTTGCTCTCCCGTTTCTCTCTCACACATACACTCACCCGACGTCGTTGCGCCGCCGCAGGGAAATATATAAACCTGTTTTTTTTTTCCCCAATATTTGAGCTTCTTTTTTTTCTTTATCAAATTTTTGGTTAATTGCTGGAAGAAAATGATTATGCAATATGATAGATTCGTGATGGAGTATTATAAAAGATTTATAAGAAGATCAAACAGGAGATGAATTCGATGAATCAAATTAGGCAAGCTAGCATTATGGAGAAAGTGACAATTTGAAATGTCCGGTGATTTATTTAGCTTTATCTGGGTTCTATTAAAATTAAATTTTGGGAAAAAAAAAATTCAGATAGCAATTTTTTTAAAAATGTATGATTAAATAAAATTGAATTTATCTGTAATATTATTTTATTGAAGAATGTACGATTAAAAAGAAAGAAAGTAATGCATTTTCAATAAAAATAAATCAAACAAACTCGTGTGATGTCATAAAGTAATTTGATTTCTTATTATGAGTTTTTTATTTCTTGTCACGACATTGAACTTTTAACTTTTTTAACAATTCGGTCGGACCTCCGTCGTTTGATTCGCCATTACTTGAAATCTAAACGCCTTTCCATCTTTTTTTATTACTAAATTAGGATTTTCGTGAAAGTGTGCTAATGATATACTTAGTATTATAATTCCATATCAGACAAGATAATAGATAATAATAGGCAAAGTCAATTTGTTTTATTATGAAAGAAAATACAATAAATATATTTAATTATGTTGTAGTTTATGTAACTGATGATAGTGTGGGTTGGTGGGACTTGGGGCCTGAACCTACAGTTAGTGCTAAACTAGGTGTAAAATAATTAAAATGTGGTCTAAGAAAATAAACATTATGAAATTATTAGTTTAGTGGTCGTTTCTACTTGGGTTTAATGGCATCGAAAATTTTGAGGTCTTAGAAAATTAAATATTATAAGACTCTTAGATACAATTCTTGTAATACAAGAGTAACAATATTTAAATATTTTTAAAATAACATATTTATATTGAAACTAAGATTTTATACCATTCAAAAATAAAATAGCAAAACGAAACATCTCTCACAATTCGAGAGATTAAGCTAGCATAATATTTAGTTTTTTCACATTTTGAGATGCAAAATTATTAATGAAATTATTTAAATCAAGTTTTTGCAGCATAATTTTTTGATAGAAATATCTCTTATTGAATGATTAATCTGAAAACTTCATGAATAGTCAATTGCTCCATTAATTTTTGTAAGCATCACTTTTCTTAAAACTTTCAATAAGAAAGTAATTTATCCCATTTATGACGTAAACCATGTTACGCTTCAAGTAATTTTTGAAGTTAATATAAGAACATTTCAAATTAACATCATCTATAAATTTAATGCCTTTTCAAATAAAATAAAAGGTCCAAAAATGTCATCTATTTGAACCTATTTTCGGCAAAAAAAAATGCATTTTGAAAATAGTAAATCGATGGAGAATGTGGTTAAAAAAAGATTTTTTTTTAATTTACGTGTAATATTATTTTATTGAAGAATGTGTGGTTAAAAAAAGAGATAAGAAATATATTTTTAAAATAATGGAGATCAAACAAAGCTTAAAATGAAAATTTTAAAATCAAATTTCTATATAGGCAAAAAAATTACGACTAATTGTGCAATTTTTTATTATTTACCCTTAAAAAACTCTCTCTCCCTCACTTCATTATCATTAGGTAAAAGAATTTCCATCCTTTCTCCCCCACACAATATTGCTTTCCTTGGCAGCTAGTATAACTCTCCATTTTCTTCCTTATCACGTAAAGTCATTGTCCTTTTCATTTTCACCCTTTTTATTTAATTGATTGTATTTGTTTTATTCGATTTTATTTATTTTTGCTACAATAAGGGGAAATGATGAAATGATATTTCATTAGGAATTAATAAATAAAGCTTAAAAAATAGTTGTGAGGAAGTCGTTTCATTAACAGAGCAATACATTATTTACTGAAACTTTCAAAATGCGTAAAAATTTGAAAATTTTCTGCTGTGAAAATGTTAAAAAAGCTGATTTTTCATCACTTATTTTTCGTCTCCCCTTTTTCTCTTTACTTTTGTTGTAATTTTTTTGTGTTTCTATATTAAGGACAGCCTTTTCGAGTCTGCTTTGGGTTGTTGATCGACAAAAACCTGGAGGATCACAACTTCCTTCGTCAGCACTATGATTTTTTTTGTGGGCCCATAAAATTTGATGCCCTAGACATGCCTTGTTCGCTTTGGTCCAGGTCTAAGTGGCACCATTAAAACTTGTACTCGAGTTACAAGTATGCAAGAACTTGTTTCAAGTGTCATGTATTACCAGTTCAGTCCATGCACATTTAGTATATAAAGAACAATTTTGTGATTGATCTCTGATTGCTTTGTCTCAGTTCTATGTCATGTACTCATGTTAACCAGTAACTGCTTGTCTGGGAGCGCTTTCTTTCCAATTTTCAGCAATTAAGTGATTGTTTCTTTACTGCAGAATGGAGCCCACTTTGGCAGCAAAATCTAACATTGTAAAAATGAGCTACCAAAGAATTAAGAAGCCCATATGTCATGCAAAATGAATTAAATATTAAGGGCAAAAACATCATTATATCATAAAATGGTCCAATATTGCGGATGCCATGTCGATTAACTTGGAAAATGGTGAAAAGCAACAATCCAAATTTTACTTGGTTGAAATTGAAATTTTAAGTGCAATCAGATAGGCCCTAAATTTGTCTGATGTTTTAACTATTTAATACATTAGGGTTGATAAGATATTAGAAAAATATTATATAATAAAACAAATACCTATCAATTAATAATGGTTCTACTTCCTTTGTGTAATGTTCAACTAAGGAATGTGAACAGCGTACGACTCAATGTCCACGTGAAATTAATAAATTTTCCGTATTTATTATTATTTTTTTCTTCATCATCACCCATAGGCTACTTACGAATTTTTCACTATCAATTTCATAATTATCTAAGATATCTCTAAAGTGGATGTCCACTAGTATGCGTTGCACGCAAAATATGTTTTGAACCTAAATTATTTATTTGTTTGAACTAATAAAGAATTTTGAATTTACGTGTAATATTATTTTATTGAAGAACGTGTGGTTGAAAATAAGAGAGAAAAAATATATTTTAAAAATATAAAAAATCAAACAAGGACTTAATTTTTTTACTTTATTAATTAAATATATTCGAATTTTGGTTAGTGGTTAAGCTGGAGAAGTCTAAAAGAATTTCTTGTATTGTACTAGTTAACTAATGAATTTGTGTTGAATCAGATGATTCATGTAGTTAAACCCTGTGTTACTCACGAATTACCACTAAAAAAATTATTTAACCGTACAATATAACAACTCATATAACACACGGGAAGTGCTACATATATATTATGAACGTCATAACGATGTCCATAATGTACACATGACGATCCTTTATTGGGGAGATACCTGCGGGCCGCGTCCATAATGTACACCAAGATTAATCCATAACACAAACTTTAACAAATTTTTTTCTTTTTAGCAACTCATCGTCAGAGGACACGAGCAACTTAAAATGAGTATTTTATGTCGCACTTCACACCCTATGTCAAGCCAATTTCAATTATAAGAACCAATCCCCGTTAGATTCATATCATCTACAATAAATATAAAACAAATTGATCACTTCCAACAACAAAAAAAACTAAAAAATCCCTCAAAAAATAATTAATTGGCTGCACATAATGTAGGGAAGAGGGGGCACTGCAGCACCTTCATTCCCTGCAACTCCCACATGTCCTGCTCTAATATATATCGCCTAGTGGACCTACTTCTTTCTCGTATTCTTTCGAATGACGTGAGGAAAAAAGGATCAAAACCTCAATTATAAACAGTCAAATGTGTAAACTGTAAGTGTTACATCAGAGCTTCAATCAACTTTGGACAAAAATACTTTTAACATATAATTAATGTATTTCATTTATGGTATATCTATTATTTAATTGAATTAATATTCTAATAAATTAAATAATAGAATCCGTAGATTCAAATCTTGGCAATTTATTAATCAAAAAGAGTTGTGATTTTAAAGTATAAATTACATATGATTGAATATTAAATCATTCATGGTCGTAAGTAATAACGAGATACGAATATTGTTATTACGAACAGACCATCATGTGTGACATTTCTTACATGTAAAGTAAGTAAGTCTCATAAGTTAAAGTGTAGTGATATTTAAAGAACGCATGAATGTTTTGTTATAAGAGAAAACATTGGTGATCTTTTGGGGAGATTTCACATGATAACTACTTGCGTGTCAATGGTTAATCTCTAACGTTCGGTAGTGAAATTTGTACTTCAACTTGAAATCATCATAGGCCTTATATGAGAACAATCATACTTTGATGATATTGAGTATTACTCTGTCAATGATCGCTAATACGATATCGTTCGAATATGTCAAAAATCATATAAAAGTTGTGAAGAATCAATAGAGAATTCTTCACTCTTAGATTGTAAGAGATTATGATCTACATTTCGTTCAGTTATGTTAATAACGAAATTCTTGGTTAATGTATACTCATAAGTTGAAAAAGAGTTTTCGACTTCTATTGACTTAATAGTAGGATGAAAGATGAACGATAATTGAGATTGACACGTATCAATATCTCATAATTCATCAGATCATATTGAGAAAGAATTATAGTTTCACGGTAAACGAATATGTTTGGTTCTGTTGTACCACATGACATTTCCTGATACATGTATTGCTCGAAACTTTGCTAAATATTAATCTGAAACGATAGATGTGAATTGGTGATAAATTGATAGGGGTATTTTAATTTATCTATTTTAATTAGATCAAAAAATAATTCATGTCATTAAATATCGTGATTGGGAATCTAATGAGTCACACACAAAAGAAAAAATGTAATTTACCAATTAATTAATTAACAAGTGTTAGATAATTAATTAATTGTGTTGCTTGTTAATAAGTTCGAGTTAATTAATTGGATTAATTAATTCATGAACCAAATTTAATTAATTAAATATTGGACCGATTTAACTTTAAGAGACTGACCAAACCCACTTGAACTTATATTAATAAGTTTTTAGGATTTCAAAAAACGATAGAATAAAATTCATTATTCTTGCTAGTACAAGAAAAGATAAATCATATGATGTTGTTTTCTTCGTATTTCAGTTTTCCGTTTTGAGTTTTGAAATCATTTTAAATTTTGTATTTTGAGTGTCCATTTTGAAATTGTTGAAAATGTGTTCTTTTTGTCATTTTGAAAAATTATTTTCAAAAACACAAAATTGAAAAATGTGTTCTCTTCCGTCTCTCTCTCTCTCTCTCTCTCTCTCTCTGTGTCCCTCTTTCTTCCCTTTCTCTTCTTCCCGTCTCTTTCTCTTCTTCCCCTCCTCACGACACCTTGCAAGGCTGTCGGCGTCGAAGATCGGCTTCTTCTGCTGTTGGGTGTGGCGGCGTTGGTTGGATGTGGTGACAGTGATTTTTTTTTATGCAGTGGTTGTGCCGGTGGTATGTGGTGGTTTTAGGTCCGTGGGTGGTTGGTCTATGGGTGGTTGGTTGTGGTTGTGGGGTGGCGGTGGCCGTGGATTCGAAAGTTGGAGCAGTTTCTGGATCAATTGGTGCAATTGACATGTAACTCATGGTCCTATGTGGCTGTTGAAGACCCGATTGGGGCCAATTTGATGATTCAATATTGTGGGGATGAGGAATTGAAACAGACATATATGGAACTGGTGTTGGTCCGTGGGTGGTTGGTTGTGGCTGTGGCGGTGACTGGCAGTGACTTTTCTTCTGCTGTTGTGGTTGTGGCAGTGACTGTGGGTCATGACGTCGCTGGTGATGGTTTTGGCGGCGCGGCAAGGCGAGGCGAGGCGAGGCGAGGCGATGGTGTGGTGCGGCGGTGGTTTTTGTTGGCGACGTAAATGAAAACACTCAAACACGTTTTGAAAATTTTGGCTTGATTTTAACTGAAAACACAAAAAACGACATTTTTAATGTTTTCGATTTTCTTTGTAAATCTTAAACTCGTTTCAGAAATCGTTTTTGAAAATAGCTAAGTAAACGTGTTTTCACTGTTTTAAAAAATTGAAAACAGAAAAAAGGATGAAAACTACAAAAAGAACAGTCCCTAATTTTTTCATTCTTGTTTTCTGTGCAGATTTTTATTGAAGGATGAATAATTAGACAGTTGTGGATTGCATATTATGATTGTCCATGTTCTAAACAAATAAATGAATTTATAGAATTCAACAAAATTATAATTTCTATCATGATTTCTATCTAAAATAAAATAGATGCTTGATGAGAATTCAACTTATTTTTATTTTTTGTTCTGTATCATTAGGTAAATTTCCAACCTAAACATTTTTCAAAAGTTTTGGCTGGCTATGGAATGTATATGCAACTGGCCAGTGAAGTGATGAGAAAATGAAAGCTGTACGGCATTGGCATGGCTACATTTATGGCCACACAATACTATCGTGGCAGTTGAGGCAGGACCCACCCTGTACCAGGAACATGTGCTCATAATCTATTCAGCAAAATCTTTATAAAATAAATTGAGATAAAAATGTATATTAATCTTGAGGAATTATTAACGTATATAACGATGGAATGGCTAAGGTATTGAATACGTGTGCTTGTCGAAGAAGAAGAAGAAGATGATGATGATTTAAATGATAATTGTTTCACCTATGATTTCGTCAAAAGAAGTTTTTCAATCATCGTTCATTAAAAAATTACTTATCACGAAATGAAAAAAAAATATACCAAATGTGATGTATGCATTGCAAAAAAAAAAAAGAAAAACTAAAGAAGAAATTGAATTCGGTTAGAGCATTAAGAAAATCAAGCAGCTTTAGTAGCAGTTTTTGACAAATATTAAATTGAAAAATTATAAGTTGTCTGAGTAAGTCCATTATATTAATTTGTATTATAAAATTTTACGTATTTAATCAATTATTTTATATTTTGTTGGGCCATGATAAGTGTAGCCGTGACTTCTAAACTTGATCATTGATTGGTAGTTGAGTGGATATCTACCTAATTTGGTGTAAATATGTTGACTGTAAGGGGAAAATCATAACTTAGATGCATTTGGAGAAAAGAAAAGCAATTTGGAGCTTAAGTGAAGTTGATTCAAATCAACTAAAGATCATTCAAAGCAACTAAAGATCAATCGAATTGCATTTGATTAATAAAAAAACATTACTAGAGCTATCGGAGTAGATTCACAAGCTTCAGAAGCTAAATAAAATATATGAAAAGTTTAAGGATTAAATTTCAAACTTTTAAAACTTGCATCTTATCAATTACTGATAATTATTGAAAGATGGTGATAAAAATATAAAGATTTAAAGATGAAGGACATATGATACAAATAAAAAAGGACTTGAGCTGAATTGAAGAGAAAATTCAAGGACCAAGTTGTATATGGGGAAAGAGGATCAAAATCGCAAAGCGGGAAGGTTACATGGCAAATCAAAAAAGATTTGATTTCCTAATTTGATTCAATTTCTTCATGAAAGTAATTTGAGCACACGTCTTGACCTAATTCTTGGACTATAAATAAATATATTCATCTACAATTCAAAGGGAAGCATGTATATAGAAAAAAAACACATATATCTTACAAAGAAAAGAGCTCTAGAGGAAACAATTTATAGAAAATATATTCTTTAGACATTCGATACAAGACGCATATTCCAACGTAAATTTATATATCTTTGCTTGGTTGAAGAAGAAGAAGAAGAAGAAAATATTCAAGGAAATTGATCGATGATTATTGAAGAGATTGAGTATTTTTTTTCCATCTTTCTTCCGAATCTTTAATTTCGGTTGATGTTGTATCGATCCAAGTCTTGTACTTAAATAAAATATTTTAACTATAGTTTAATTGTGAAACCTAAAAGGAAAGCAATGGAGAGGTAATATTTCTCCTCTTTACATTATTAGATTACTCAGTTTTCTCTCCTTTCCTCTTAAAATTCAATCGTAAGAAAAACATATATGTTCGTAAACATAAACGAAAGTGTTTTCTTCGATAATTGTCAATTAAAAGGTTAAGAAATTATTTATCCTAGTAATTATGAGGTACACGTGTTCCAAAAAGATTGAATCGTGCATAGCTTTAAATTTTGTGTTTTCCCTTATTCATCATTCTTATTTCTTACCTTATATATTGGATTCTTTTCTTTGATAATTGTCAGTTGGATTATTAGGTTCTTTTGGAATTATTTACTTTTTAACTATTTTAAATGACTGTCTTCAAGGTTCATTATCCTGTATATTTGAACCTTTTATTATGATAAAAGAAAAAAAAAAATTATATATATATATATATATATATATGACTTTTGATGAAGGATTAATATATTTGTACAAACATGGATGATAATCTGATTGACATTGTATGAGTTGTTAAAAAATTGTTGGTTGCAAAAAAAAAGTTTTTCAAACTGTCCATGACAGTTTGCCGCATGACATGTCAACAAGATTGTCATCCGTGATTAATTGTCAGTTGGATTATTAGGTTCTTTTGGAATTATTTACTTTTTAACTATTTTAAATGACTGTCTTCAAGATTCATTATTTTTTTATATTTGAACCTTTTATTATGATAAAAAGGCAAAAAAAAAAGAAAGAAAGAAATATATGACTTTCGATGAAGGATTAATCTATTTATACAATCATGGATAATACTGTGGTAACAATGTATGAGTTGTAAAAAATTGTTGGTTGAAAAAACAAGTTTTTCAAACTGTCCACTGACAATTTACTACATGACATGTTGTCAACAAGATTGACATCCATGATTATACACTAAGGATGCGTTTGTTTACCAAAATTTTTCGTGAAAAATGTATTTTCTCCCCTAATTTTTCACTTTTGTGCTGTTTGATTAACAATTGTTTTTACGAAAAATATTTTCCTACTTTTAGTCACATGATCATATTTTCCTTTTCTTTAGGGAAAAATAATTTTTATTTTTCAGGTAATTCTCTTCTCTCTCTCTCTCTCTCTCTCTCTCTCTCGTTTATCCACTAATAAAAAATAAATAAGTACAATATTTTTTAGGTTGAAAACTAAATTAATCAAGTACATTTAATTAATAATTTACATACAAATAAGTTTTAGACAATTAAATTGTTTAGAATTTATTTTTTTTTTGTTTGCAATCAAACGCACCGTAAGATTGTTCGACTGGGCAGTTGGTGATGGAATATTGTCGACCTATTATTTGCTGAGCAATTACTGCATGACGGTGCATTTACTTCTCTTTAATATACCAGATTGCCAAATTTTTGACACAACTGTGTATTTGCTTTATTAATGTACACAAATAATAGAAAGAGCAAAAGAAAGCTAAAAATTAGAAGATATATATAGAAAAAATATAATTTCATTGAACTAATAAGTAAGATAGAAAATCGAAATACGAGAAAATTGATTAAAAATTACTTTTATTTTTAAAATAAATGCTATTTTATTTTTCAAAATAAATAAATAAATAATAATAAGATAGGATAAAAGTTATTTTTTAAACCAAACAATATATTTTTAATAATTTTACTTTCTTAGTCGGCCAATCTCACACTTATTTAAGTCACCAACCCAAAGAAAACATACAACTACCCTCCTTATCTCTCACTTTTGAGACACATAGTTGCCGCCACTTGCCTCCCCCTCCCTCTCCGCCACCGGCACCACCACCACCACCACCACCGCCACCAAATAGTTGGACCGTTAAGAGCTGACAAAATGAGAACCTCTTTTTTCTTCTCTTTCCTCATTCTCCTTCTTGCACTAATTTCTTCAACCCATGCGAAAAATCACAACGATGCACCAAAGAAGGACCTCGTCCGTACATCATGTGCCCATGCTAGCTACCCCGCGATATGCCTCCGAACCCTCTCCACCTACTCCGGCGTCGCTACCACCTTGCGCGATCTCGCCAAGGCGGGAGTGAAAGTCACCCTCTCTCGATCGAAGGCAGCGTCAAATTTCTTGGCCCAGCTTAAGAGCCAAAGCAAGAGGGAGCAAGGTGCCGTACGCGACTGCTTAGAGCTAATGGGGAACTCACTGGACGAGCTGAGCGAAACCCTTTCGGAGCTGCAGCAACTCCGGAGCGGCGATTTCCGGTGGCACATGAGCAACGTCGAGACATGGGTTAGTGCTGCCTTGACTAACGAGAATACTTGCCTTGATGGGTTCAAAGAGGTTGGAGGACATATTAATAAGTCTGATGTGAAAAGAAAGATTAGTAATGTTGCTAGGGTTACTAGCAATGCACTTTACCTTCTCCATCTTCTCGACCAGTCCCATGGAAAAACAACTTGATATCTCGACTCGACATGATTAAAGAAGAAAAATGTAAGCTGTAAGCGCCTAGAAATATTCACACTTCAGTACTCTTCTTGGATTCTTTTGCCTCGTCGATGGTTGTAGTACCTATTTATAAATAATTACTAATTATTGGTTCTTGAATCAGGATGTTTGTCCTTCATATATGCTTGTCTAATGGATTTAATAATTAGTGCTTAATTACTTAAAGCAAGTACCGACATAGGCTAGATCCAGGCAGGGGCGGACGCAGGACTTTAAAGTTGGGGGGCACAATAGAATTTTCAAAGAATTTGGGAGAAATTTTACAATCAAAAATTTACGTCCAAAAAAATCATACTCTATGTAATTTTACATCCGAAAATTTATATGAGATATGACTTTTTCGAATGTATCGACATGATTAAAGAAGAAAAATGTAAGCTGTAAGCGCCTAGAAATATTCACACTTCAGTACTCTTCTTGGATTCATTTGCCTTGTCGATGGTTGTAGTACCTATTTATAAATAATTACTAATTATTGGTTCTTGAATCAGGATGTTTGTCCATAATCTTTCATATATGCTTGTCTAATGGATTTAATAATTAGTGCTTAATTACTTAAAGCAAGTACCGACATAGGTTAGATCCAGGTCATTGATTGATTCATGAAATGTCACTTAATCCAGAGCAACGATAACATTCGATGGAAATTAAAATTAGATTTTTAGTAGATTTTGATATAAAAGTTGATGAAACGTGTGATTGAAAAGTTGTGAGATTAATGAAATATGTGATTAATATTGATTGTTTGATTTTGATATATATTAAAATTTGATTTTAATCAATATCATACAGGAGCTAAATTATCGATATTACAGCAAGGCAATGGTTGTCACGTGATGACACACTATTTTGTTGCTGAACCCACCCAAGTAACAGGACAAGATTTTGTGAGCATATCGATTCAGCATTTAATCGGCTTGTCTGTCGTGTTCATGAATTAGAACATTCTGAAAGTAGGTTTAAGCAACAGTTTACTAGCAAAGTTGGGTTGGGCTAAATGTTCGAGAGTATATCAATTTTTAACTAGTTTTATTTTTCATTTGGAATAAATTTTTTAAATTTGTTGATTAAAATATTTCAAGATTTTTTGTTGAATCCTTTATGTGGCATTTTTACTTACAAAGGAAAATAGGTTGGACAAAATTCAATTTTAATTTTTTTTTTT
>CAIGRN010107835.1:0-10320 GCA_903798345.1 Fraxinus anomala | reverse complement strand
TTTTTCTTAAAACTCGTTAGAACAAATACGTAAAAATATCTAATTTGAATGTCTATCTAGGAACATACATTTTAGCTGGCTGATAAATTATACACTTGTAAATCAAATTTACCTTGATAATTAATAGAATAAGATGTATCTAGTTATTAAAATTGGCCAATGTTGTGAATTGATTGTAAGATAATTACAACAATGAAATAAGCAAGAACAAAATAAGAACACTAAGTTTTATGTGGAAATCCAAGATGGGAAAAAATCATAATCAAAGGAGGAGATGAAGTCATTGAATAAAAATAACACATGGGAATTAGTGAAATTACTTAAAGATAAGAGAGTTGTTCGCTGCAAGCGAGTGTTCAAAAGGAAGGAAGAAACATCAGGGATTGAAAATGCAAGATATAAGGCGAAATGGTAGATGGCTACATTTAGATTTCAGGTGTTGATTTCACATATGTTCTCACTAGTAGTAAAACATAACTCAATTAGAGCTTTACTTGGGGTTGTGACTAAGAATGACTTAGAGATTGAGCTGATGGATGTCAAGATAGCATTCTTGTATAGATAATTTGAGGAGAACATTTACATGCAACAACCAGAGGGTTTTATAGTTTTTGGAAAAGAAAACTTTGTGTTCTTGTTGAATAAGTCCTTATATAGACTGAAACAGTCGTCGAGGCAGTGTTATAAAATGCTTGATTCATTCATGACTACTCATAATTTCATTAGAAGCAGTTATGACAATTTTGTGTACTTCAGAAAGAGAGATGATGGATTGATTACATATTTATATTTATATATTGATGATATGCTCATAACAATCAAAGATAAAGCAGATGTCAGAAAAGTGAAAGCTCAACTTTATAAGGAGTTTGAGATAAAACACTTAGGTACAGTAAGAAAGATTCTTGGTATAAAAATCTTGAGGGATAAAAAGACTAACAGATTGTATTTGAGTCAAAATGGGTATATTGAGAAAGTGTTTCAAAGATTCAATATGCTAAATGCTAAGGCTATGAGTACTCCCTTGACTGCTCACTTTAAATTATCATCTAGTTTATGTCATCAGTTAGATGAAGACATTGATTATATATCTCAGATTCCTTATTCCAGTGCAGTTGGTTCGCTTATGTATGATATGGGTTGTACAAGACTACATATGGCACATGCAGTCAGTGCGGTTAGTAGGTACATTGCAAATCTTTACAAGGATCATTGGAAAGACTGTAGTAAATATTCAAATACTTGAGGGGCTCATCTAATGCTTGCCTACATTTTGGTAGAAATACAGATGGAGTCATTGGTATGTGGATTCAGATTATGTAGAGGATCTTGATAATAGGAGATCACTTACATGGTATGTGTTTACCCTTGGAGGCTGTTCTATCAACTAGAAAACTACTTTGCAAAATACAGTAACTTTATCTACAATAGAGGCAGATTACATAGCCATCACAGAGATATGCAAGGAGGCTATGTGGTTGAGAGGATTGATTGGTGAAATCAGTGCAGACTTCCAGATTTCTACAGTGTAATGTGATACTTATAATTCTATCCTTTTGACTAGGAATCAGATGTTTTACAAGAGGATTAAGCACATTGATGTGAGGTATCATTTTGTGTATGATGTGATTGTTCGTGGTGATATTGTAGTGAGTAAAGTAGATATCAAGGATAATTCTATTGGTATGATAATAAAACAACTTCTCATTGCTAAGTTTGAGTATTGCTTAAATTTAGTTGGTGTTTGTCATTTATTTAGTCCATTGGAACTTGTTTAAAAGAGGTGGAGCAATGTTTACTTGGAGATGTATTTTTTGGATTCTTTGTATTGAAATTTGGTTCAATATGGAGATTTGTTGTAATATGACCCAAATTTTATTGAGAAATTAGAGTTTTAGTTGAATTGGCCTTGAAGGGATCAAAATTACATTGAGATTTAACTTTCGATTGGAATAGGGAGTTTGGATGAGTGATTGGATGATTCTGGGATTCTTCGTCGCATTTTCGTTAGCCTGTCATTAGCTGGCCGCTCAAGAGGCGTCATCGTATTTTCTCCCGAGACTTGGGCACTAGCTTGGCGCCTACTGGCGCTTGAGCGACGTCGCTGTCACTCACTTATCGTTGGCTATCCGCTCGAGCGATTTGATTATTCGGCCTTGGCTCGTTTCGCGTTTTAACGAGTTTTCAGAATTCTTATTCATCTACAACTATGGGGTGTTTGATGTACATTATTGAGAAGAAATGAATTTTATGATGTGATGTGATGTGATGAAAAATATGTGGTTAAAAATAAAA
This sequence comes from Fraxinus anomala, assembly GCA_903798345.1. NCBI lineage: Eukaryota > Viridiplantae > Streptophyta > Magnoliopsida > Lamiales > Oleaceae > Fraxinus > Fraxinus anomala. The sequence continues at coordinate 8,025 of CAIGRN010107835.1, read as the reverse complement.
ATAAAATTTGAAATTTATATGTATTATTATTTTATTGAAAAATGTAGAGTTGAAAATGAATATCGAAAGAATGAATTTTGGGAAGAATGTGGATCAAACATGGGCTTAGATTTTAGGGCATGTATATATTCCCCGCTATCTATATTGAGGTCATAATATTAATACAATATTTTGAGAGTTTTAGATCTTAATTGAAAGTATTGAGATCTCGTTGTAAACACATTTATTATTGATTATAGTGAAATTCTCCTCCCTTGTCTATGTTTTTCCCCCATTTTGGATTTCCACATAAATTTTGGTATTCTTACTTTGTTCTTGCTTGTTTTATTACTGTCATTGTCTTGTGATCAATTTTGCAACAGTCGACATATTATACAATTAACTAGTCCTTCATTTCCTATTTTGATTTATATTATGGATAGTTACGTACTTAAGGATTTTAAACAATAAATAAATTAAGTATGTCCTTCTCCATTGGGCAAATTTAGATCCACAAAAGTTGGATGTATCAATAATTGTTATTGACAAGATTAACTATCGTCCAATTAAATTAACACGATATCAATATTTTATTAGCATCATGTAAACCTAACGTGACATTAAATCTTCCCCGTCCCACTCATTTCCATTGAAAACAAATCCCAACTCATTTTTAAAACAAAAATGACACTTGATCACATGACAACTTGTTCTCAACTAATTATACAAACATGGATTGACATTTCCATAAAAAAGTTATAAAATATATGCATTACTCCGCTATTAAGCCCAAAGGACAGGAATCTATTGCGGAATCTACGGCTCTAGAAACGAGGTTGCAGTACACGTGTACATTATTTACTGGCAGATCTACGCACATGATATTATTGTCTGATTATAACATGTGTGGTGTTCCGTGCTTCAGAAAATTGTACATTTTGGATATTTTTGACTTTTGTGTCAGAAGTCACGTCTTTTGAGCAGCATGAGTTTTGTTTATTGTGGTACAATACATTTCATGAGATGAAACCTACTCGCTTCGGGAGCCGTTGGATGGCCTTCATTAGTATTCTAATTGAGCCAAGCTAGAAGGATGAGTATTCTTCAACTGGTAATTTGGAAGTAAAGTCTTGATTTAGTGGTGTCAAAATAAGTAAATTCCATCGAGTCGACCTATTAATTTGGATTAATTTGGTGTCGACTATGAGGAGATGAATTGACTCATGTCAATTTAGAAGTGTAAAATGTTGATGTAATTGTACGTGTAAAAATAAATAGATTGGACAAATCGATTTACCAACTCGTATTAATTTGACCCACTCACAACGATGACTGACAACCTTGGTCCCATTTAGGTGCACGCTAGGTTTATCGCAATCCTAATCACCATAGACTTAACTAATCGAACTAGTTTAACACTCAGTTTGATCCACATCTAAATGGCATGACTTCGTGTGAGCAACATTAAGGTTGATATCAAGCTTGCATATATAAAAACACTAAGTTCTATCTTGGAGCATTATGGGAAAGGATTGAGAAATTTTGAACTTTTTTGAAATTTTTATTAATCAACGTTGATTAACACAATATATAGATATCAAATTCACTTCGAACATTGATCCAACCAAGTCATAGACTCGTGAGTCATGCCGGACCATTGGGTCAATGTTCAGTTTATACACAACTTTATAGAGGTTATAAATATATTCCAATTTCACATATCAATATTATAAGCAACTACCTAGTGGTGATTTGTTCTTATAATATATTAATATTATCATTTCATATTTCAAATTTTCATAGTTTAAATTAGAAGTACTTGCAATATATCTAAAAGTCATTGTATATTTCTCGAATTGTAGGATAATTAGTTGATCAACTATGCTATATGTATAACATAGTTGACATCAAGGTTTACACTCTTCCATGTGGTTATATTTACACAGTTGATTTTGACTACACCCATCACATCACTATCCAGATTTCTTTCACATAGGAGAATGTCAAGGAAGAATATACAACTAGCATTATTCTTAGTTGATTATAGCTCAATTACTCTTTATATCAGATAGTAATCGATCGATCCATAAGGTATTTACTTATTAAACCATGTTCAATACATGTACGAGTTACATTGCACCCACTTATTTGTCTAAGGACACAAATAGAGCAGCTAAACAAGTGCATGCCTTATTTGGTGAAGATTAAAATCTAATTTTTAGTAAATTTTGATAAAAGTTCATGAAATATGTAATTGAAAAGTTGTGAGTACTATAATTTATTATTTTCAATGTCTAGATCTAATTTGGATTTACAAGACAGTACTTGAAAACCATTACTCTCGGTCTAGGTTTCATAAATTAATTGCACGATTTTCCAACAATGTTTTCAAAATAAATATTTTATATTACATCACATATAATAATGAAACAACTAATACCTATAAATAAATTATGTATATAAAAGTAAATTAATTTTACAAATGAATTCCACATTCATCTTCGAGGGGACATAAACTATCCACACAGTTTAATATAACATGTTACTAGCAAGAAAGATTGTGTTGTTAGAGAAAAACTTATTTATTTAAAGGGTATTTTCACTTGTACATTAAGAGTTCCACCCCCTTTACTTGGGGGTGAGATCCACTGGAATAATATTTTTTTATTCAAATGGAGCACACCCCCTATGTGAAGAGGGTGTAACCCCTAATGTAGACCATGGTATACTACTAGCATTGTCCTAATTTAAAAAAAAAAGGGCTACGATGAGCAGTAAAAGTGGAAATTTTCATTTTATTATTTTTGAAAATGCCACTATCACAAGAAATGAAGGTTATAATATAAATCATCGTTTTAAATTAGTTTTGAATCATATACAAGTTATAATATATATTTGTTGAATTTATTTATGTTTGAACAAAGACACGACATGTGAAATTTTTACCTATCTTTTCTTGTTCGAGAGCCTACCATTTTCACCCACTTCATGGGATCAGCCTCTAAAACTTTCTTTTCATTCTACATTTTGGCCCTTTATATCCAAAGACTTTCCTCTCAAGAAAATCATTTTTGTTCTTTTGGTCTTTCATTCATGTCAGTTTCATAACATTATTCTCTGCTCAATCAAACTAGCAGAAGACGATGATGTCAATGACCATGTTACTATTATTTCTTCTTCTCTTCATCATTGGCCTAATCTGTACAGTTTCCAACCCCACAAGAAAGAAATTTCTTGCATGGAATATCAAATTTTTCCTTCACAAAACTCCTTCAACCAATAGTAGATCCATGTCTGAAAACAAGCTCAAGAATTGTACAACAAGCAATAAGATTGAGCTCAAAAATGTCTTTTCTACCTTTGACAAGAACCATGATGGGTTTATAACGAAGAAAGAGCTCGAAGAATCACTCAAAAGTATTAGAATTTCTGCTACAGAGAAAGATGTTGTAGATATGGTTGAAAAGATTGATTCAAATGGAGATGGTTTGATTGATTTCGACGAGTTCTGCAAGCTTTTCGACCCAGAATCGAGTAGAGATGAAGATGAAGATGAAGAGGAGGAGGAAGAAAGAGAGATTGGGGATTGGAAAGAGGCTTTTGATGTATTTGATGGAAATAGAGATGGGGTGATAACAGTGGAAGAATTAGGTTTAGTGTTGTCTTCTTTAGGGTTTACCGAAGGTAATAAGTTAGAATATTGCAAGGAGATGATTAGGAAGGTTGACATAGATGGAGATGGCATGGTTAATTTTGTTGAGTTCAAGAAAATGATGAAAACTGGTACGAGGCTTGTTTCACTTTCTTAAACCGTATGCTCGACTAGACATGACTAGACATGATAACGTAATAAATTTTGTGAGTTGAGTTTTCAAGTTCAGTTCAAGGTACCGAAGTGAAGATTCTTATCTTACCAAGCTATATACATTAGAAAAATATTTACTTCACATAAACACGTAAATGTTTATCAATCTGTTATTAAAAGTTCTGTAATGTATTTTGTTCCCATTGAAGGGTAATGCACTTAAATGTCTTGATTCATCTTTGATGTGGGATTCAAGGTCATAGTTTTAGACATTCAGGATATTTGATACACAGTATTTGACACGACTTGACTTTACTCTTTTTACTGTGAACCAAATATCCTCGATTTAACTAGTAGTTATTTTATTATTGATATTTATAGATCTTAAATCTAGATTCTGTGTTCGGATTATAAAAGATTATAATGGCAGAGTTGACTTTATTTTGTCTGTGTTACTAAGAAATAGTTTTTCTTCCATGAATGAATAAAACTCTTATGACAAACTGAAAACTTTTTCTGCTCCAACGACGAAGAAGATAAAGAACTTGTGAGAAGCCTAGAATAGCAAAAGCTCTAATATGAAATCGACTAAGAGTTCATATCTTCTTCAACACGGCCATTCTCTACAACACACGCCTAGTTGCTTGTAACACTAATGATGCTAGATTCTATAAGAGTAACGCATACCTTCCACTTCGCAATGGAAAAATGTTGCTAGCAAGCTAGGAAAAGAAGATAAAGGAATGCCTATGTTAAAGTACAAGAAACTATTAATGTCTCCTGCTATAAGCATAAAATCCTTTATTAATGAAGCAAATAGAACTAAAAGATAGTTCAAACATGTCTTCGACTACCAATCAGCACGCACAAACAGTATATTATCATCCACACTAGATATTCCAACTAAAGATAGGCGAACTAGTAAAATCCATTTGGGATTTTCTTACGTTTAATTGTACTAAACACGCAGACAGCGGATACATAATACATAAGAAAAGATTGACTAAAACACATCAGGGTGAAAACGCCCAGGTACCGAGTTGCTCTGCTGAGCCTGCTTGAGGTGCATTGCCAGAGCATAATTATTGACCTGATGAAAAGATAAACGGTGATTATCGCACGGGAATATTCAACAGAGAATTCTTGTGATGACAGATTTTAGCATTCAGGTATTGGTGAACATAATAAAGTACGAGAAGTGTAAAGTGCCAGAAGTAGTCAATGGTAAAGCAACACCACGCTTATTGAAGTTTCATAACAGCCCAGAAGAAAGAGCAGATTCCAAATAGAATAATGCTACTTGTACATAAGGAGTTACAGAAAGTTTTACGGATAGATGAAGTGTCAAGAAGAGAGTAAAAGTTTCTTTTTTTTTTCCTTTTTATTTGGTTGAAGAAATTACTAACCAATCATATCTCAACACATCAGGTGTATGTACACCAATCTATAAGTGGTGATGTACATGCAGCAAAACCGTTCCAAATATTTCTCAATAGATTACAACGGTCAAAGAGGGAGAAGGAAAAAAAAAAAGTGGCATTGAAAATATCCCTCATTAAAAGAAACGTTTTAAAAATCTAAAGATTATACGCCAATTGGTTCTCTTCCTCTTCACATAGCAGCTGAGAACATAGTCCGTAGATAGGATGATATGTGTGAAACAATGGTGGATACGGTATTAGTTCATACCTTTAAATTACTATTACAGCTACATCCCCTAGGCTGCATTAATTGAAGTCATTTTAGATTTACATGAAATGCATCAACTTAATTTAATCATCTTATATGTATATTCAATTAGAAAATGTTGAAATTATGATTACTTCCATTCTCCTTTGAGAATAAAAGGATCAGTATTTGAAACTCCATTGCTCTGAGAAATATTACCATCTGAAGATAGGAATTAACACTTGTTGAGGGGAAAGGAGTTCGCTTGGAGTTTGACTTTTTTAAGATGAAAAAACCTGTCTCTGAACCATGGTTTAGGTGCAAGTTCAGTTTAGTCCAGTTCACCTTTTTACTATGATTAGAGCAAGGAATGATATAACCTAGAGTATACATGCTCCAAGACTTTTAGTTTGCGAATCTGACCTCAAGAGTTCTCAGCTGCTCCTGGTATTGAGAAACCAGCTGCTTCAACTGATGCAACTCCTGGCCTTTTTCCTCAAACTCTTTCTGGCGCTCATGCTGGATGGAAACTGCGCGCTTTAAAATGGTGTTTTCCTGTATAAGTGCTTCCAGCTGTTGCTTTAGCACCATGTTCTCCTATAAACATGACACTCATGAAAATCAAAGTAGTAGTAGCAGAACAGTATTGGCATGTTTGTAAGTTGGATAGTATTAGATAAGAAAAAGAACAAACATTGTCTATAATACCAACACAAGCAAATATAGGATTCAGCACACAAGGTAAATGAGCAACCACTAACATAAAAGAACACACCTTCTGCATATTTTGGGCAGATGCAGTTGCATGTGCAAAAATGGACTTCTCCAGTAACTCGAGTGCTCGCGACACACGCATCTTAGCACCCTCTACATTTGAAGCATTTATTACTTCTCTAACCAAGAGATCCACCCACTCTGCACCATCCAAGGGGAGATTGCATCCAGCGGATGGTTCCTCTCCAGAACTCTCACCAATATTTGCCTCTGTACCTGCATTACAGCATAGCATCATTGACTGCAACAAAGTTTCATGTTTCAAGTTTATAATTGACTGTGAAAAGACTGCAACAGCATCTCATGTTTATAATTGACTGTATCAAGAATTGTCTTTTAAAAAAGAAAAAAGAAAAACCATGGAACTATGAAACAACCAAATAAACAACAAATGAGTGAGAAGAAATGTGATTGGTTGGTAAGAAGGAGCTAAGCAGCAAGCAGTTTAATTCCATGACTTCATTTTCAACTACTGCAGGCCTCTTCAAATCAATAACAGAGTTATCCAAGAGGCCCATGCATTAGTTCTTTAAAAGAAACCCATTGCCCTTGGTCACACAGATGAAGATTGTAAATTAAACAATCATCTAGCATTAAAAATAATATAAATACACCCATAAATCTAGAAACTGTCATCTTTTGGGCAGCAGTTTGCTTCTAACAATTATATGACTGTAGTTCCAAAGTCATGAAAGCACACCTGTGGCTATCCCACTGCCACTTCATATTCAAGGTTCTATTTAACACAATCATATCTTTTGTGATAGAATGAGTAAAAAAATAATTTCTTCCCTTCACTCACTAGTCAGAAAAGATCATGTAGGTAAGAGAAGTTTGCAATATATAAGAACCTAAACTAATAATTTTATAGGTAGAATCTCTACCAACTCGCAAATGTTTGAGTTAAAAATCTGAATAGTCCTTCAAAGAAATCTCTTAGGAAATGGCAGAGGCATCTAAAATAAAATTATATTAGCCCATCATTCGTCCTATGAAAGGATTTCAAAAATATAAACTTTAAAGGAAAACTTCAGTAATCATTCATATGCCACAAGCACCCTTCTACGGTTTAGAATTGGCTATTGCATGTAGATCTTCATTTTAAATGTAAAATGGCACACTTTTAACAAACCAGACACTCGTGTTTGGCACCCATTTCCAAGTTCAAGAAAAATAGCATAGGAAGGATCACAAATGAAAATTCAGGGGCAAAACTAGAAATGTAGGGCTTTCGGGGTGGGCTAAGTTTTTTTGAGCTAATTTTGTATAGTAAAATTATATTTAAGCCAATCTTATGAAGTCAAACAGCAAAAAATATTTTTAACCTATACTTTAAGGTGTAGCCCAATTTTTCAATCCTAAGGTTCTCCCTGCCTTTATCGAAAATTAAATGCATTATTAAATGCAAATTTAATGAGCACTATGTAGACACAATAAAACCATTAAAATAATTTCTTCGGAGAAGAAGCATATTAAATTCTATGTCCTTCTCTTATTACCGTGACCTTATGACTAACAAGGAACAAGCTTTAAGGGAATTACAATAATGATCCAAAGGCACCACTAGAGGATATGAAGTATAGAATTTAAAAAATGTTCACAACTTGCACCAAATCATCAATAGAAGGGAAACAATAGCCACTTAATGGATCTCCATTCTAAAAAGCCATTGAGAATCTTAGTTAGCAGTTTACAGTTTGCATTCTCTAATTACATGAGCAATAACATAGCTATGATAGGAAATAAATCATAAAGTCATGTCTATACAGGAAGTAATGTGGCATGAGATAAATAAATTA